>JADRCD010184626.1:4759-16872 GCA_019843815.1 Montemys delectorum
CTCTCTCTCTCTCTCTCTCTCTCTCTCTCTCTCTCTCTCTCTCTCTCGGAGTGTCCTATGAACAATGGTGTCTTTCTGATACTTTCCTTGCACTCAAAGGCAGTGTTGCTAAGAAAGCAGGCCCTGGAACCAAACCTGGGGCTTTATGCTCTAACAGCAGCACAGCATTTCCTGTATGTCCTCAGGCAACGCATTTACCTGTTCTGCTTCAGTTTCCTACTACCAGTGATTTTCACTGCTGCTGCCTGGTACACAGGTGACCCATGAACACATCCACTAGGCTGACCCCACCATGTCCCTTCATTTCTTTTTCCTCAAGGGCCACCAAACTCAAGATTACACCACAGAGCTCTATGGGCCCCGGCTTCCATGGTGCAAACTATGGGAAGAGCTGGTTTTCATGTTCCCAAGCCACTGTCCCATGAGCGTGGCTCCACTGTCCCATCAGTATGGTCCCGGCAGGTGTTGCTTCTCCTCAGAGCTTATAGTCAGACACAAACAGAGGACAGATGGACAGGGAAGGGAGGGGAAACCCCCACATATACACAACTGTTCTATACTCCTCATTTGTGCCCAGTGTGGTGGGAGGGACCACAGAGGAGGTGAGAATCATGTGTAAACAATGAGAATGGGGGACACGGGCCAAGGTGGCAGCGGGTGTGTGTGTGTGGGGGGTGAGGGGACAGGAGGCGGGTGCAGGGAGGCAGGGGGCTGGCTGTTTTAGTTTGCTGGCAAATACAAAAACAGACAAAAATACCACAGCCGTGAAACTGGTTGGATGCCAAGTGAGCCAGATCTGTTAGGAATTTGACCCCAGTGTTAAGCCCCAGTGCTCGGGGCTGTCATTGACACCATCACGGTGGGGACAAGTGGATCTTTAAATAGCTTTGTGTCTCAGAAGTGGGGGAGGCAGAATGTTAAATATGATGTCTGTGCCTCCTCAGGGCCACAAGGGCCACAGTGGAGCAGAGCAAGACTGCCTTGGGCTCCCTCCAAGGGAAGGCGGGGCTCTTTTCCCTTCATCAAAGGAGGATTCCTGGGCTACTGAGGCATTTTGGGTGAAGTACCAAGCCTGACTGAGCTCAAACCCCAGGACCTACATAATAGGAGCGAGTCAATAACATAATAATAATTTTACAGTCTAACATGAGCCATGGCATGATCACTGCACGCCTACATACATACATCAATCGATCAATATTTCTAAAACATTTCTTATTTCCTAACCTTGTTTGTTTCACTAGATTTTTTTTGTCTGACAGTTGGGAAGTCCTTCCTGAAGGCTAGCCACTATCCTGCTATCATTTCGGCCTATCTCTTCTCTTGTTCTTCCCTCTAGAGAGGTGGTACAGTCAGTGCCTGGAGCCTCATCTCGCATCTTCATCTGAGGACCTTTCCCTGTGAGATAAAGGTGGGGAGTTGGTTTGGCCTCCTAGCTTTGGCAGAGGTGGCCCTCTGGCCCCCTATTCCATGATGTCAAAGGGCTAGGGCATGTAGAACTCTGGCAGGTCCCACAGCCCTTTCCTGGTACCTGTGCAGGCCAAACCTGGATCTAATCGGCATGGCAGGGGCCCCCCTCTTCTGCTGAAGTTTCACAGGGTCACTAAGGGATAAAGTTATCAGAGAAAAGGCAGAACCTTGAGCTGCCAAGGGGCCCTCCCATCCACAGCCCAGCACAAATGAGAGCCGTACTTGTGCCAGAAGACCCAGCCCAGGATAAAGTCCACCGCCACACCCTCCAGGCAGAAACACAGGCTCAATGGCCAGTGTGAAACCCAGCCTAGAATACATGTTGTGGTACCTGCCTACTACAGTAATGTCCAGCTGCCCAAGGGCAGGGAGGGTGAACGTCAAGGGCCAACCTGGGCTAAACAGTGAGACCCTGTCTCAGCAAAACAAAAACTAAATCACCCAACCAGTGGACTCTGTGTCTCTAGAAGGCCTTAGAAAGGCAAGAAAGGGTCCCAATAACTTTTGTTTGTTTGTTTTTTGTTTGTTTGTTTTTCGAGACAAGGTTTCTCTGTGGAGCCCTGGCTGTCCTGGAACTCACTCTGTAGACCAGGCTGGCCTCGAACTCAGAAATCCGCCTGCCTCTGCCTCCCAAGTGCTGGGATTAAAGGCGTGTGCCAACACCGCCCGGCAGGGTCCCAATAACCTTGGCTAGAGGACCTGCGCCCTACTTTCCAGCTCTAAGGTTTTTCTGAGCTTCCCTGGTGTTTCTAAGACTTGCTTCCCAGGCCTATGAGCGGGCTTTGCACTGGAATCCCCAGCTACACAAACGCAAAATATGATTCTGCCTTTAGCAAATGCTCAGCCAGTGTTCATCCCAGAGAACACTCAGGTCCTGGAGCCCAGTGGTCTGGTGCTAGAAGCTAGCCCTGTGTCCTCTACCTGCTGACTTGTTAGCTGTTATCTGGGGTCTAAGCCCCGTGTGTCTGAGCCTTACTCAGAGAGCATACGTACATGATGAGGATCCCACAAAGACATGCTGGTCAAGAGCTGAGGACAAGCCCGGTACTACATGCATGTGGTCTTCCTCAGTAGCAGTTGCTGCTCTAGAATGTACTATGTAGCCCAGGTTAGCTTTGGACTCATATCTGCCTCCCCCTCTCAGGTTCTGGGATTGCAGGCATGAGCCACCACATCTAGCTATAACTCTTGCTTTCAAATTTAAATTTGTTTTTGTTTTTTGAGACAGAGTTTCTCCATGTAACAACCCTGGCTTTCCTGGAACTCGATTTGTACACTAGGCTGGCCTTGAACTCACAGACATCCTCCTGCCTCTGCCCCCTGAGTGCTGGGATTATATCATGGTCATTCTGCCCAACTGTCCCAAATTCGTAATTTTTTTTCTTCTCTTTTCTTTTTGCTGTTATTCCATAGCCCTTAACAGTTATTATTATCACTGAAGGGCAAACTAGGTCTAGCACCTCCCTCCACGCCCATCCGCTTTGTCAGGTCAGCCTGTGCATCTCAGCACACTACACCATCAGCTATGGTCAGAGTCCTGCAACCACTAGACCCAGGAACAGCCTGCTCTCCTGCTTGTCCTGTCCTGTGGCTCTTGACCTGCAGATGTCCTTACCCTCGGCTGGTTTTACACTTTCTGGTTCTGTCTAGAAGTTTCCTCTGCTCTCCTTGTATTTACCACGACACCTTCAACTCCTCATGCCTGTCTCGAGCCAGGGAGGCCTTCCTCTGTTGCCCTGTAGGCTGGTCCCCATCATGTGCCCTCTAGCTCCTCCTTCTGCTGTGCTTTCTTCAAGGCTGTCCTTTGACATCCAATCCAGGGTTTCTGAGAGTAGTCCTAGAGGGCAAGGACCTGTGTGTTTTCACATGTTTGAGGGCCTCCAGCACCCAGCAAAGTGCTTGTCCAGTGGACACAAATGGAGGGAGGCTATTAGGACAGGAAGGTGAGTGAGTGGGAATTTTCTCCCTTTATGGCCTACCATAAAAGCTCGGACAGACATCCATTGCAACCCCTTCCTATCACGAGGTGTCCCTCTGTACCCAAGACCACATTTCTTCAACGGTTCCCAGACCATCCATTCTAGTTCCTCAGACAGTCATACTGGTAAGGCTCAGTGGTCTTTTCTACTCAGATGGACCCACCTGGGTTCTCAGGACCAGGCTGAGCTCTCCTAAGAGCTCTGGGCCAGAATAAAAGTCATATTAATCCTCCAGAGGGCTCTTGGAAAGACCTGCCCTCCAAGCATGCGCCCTACTATCCACTTCCCATCCCTGTTAGTAAACGACCCCACAGAGCTCTAAGCTTCCTCGTTTAGGAGGACGAGAATAACATGTGTCCTCCCTCCCTCCTTCCAGAGAACACTGGTCTGGCTCTCTACTAGAAGCCTGCTGCCCCAGCTTCTGTTTCTGCCATGCCTGACCACCACACACTTTAGCTCTGGAAAAGAGAGAAGCTGGTTACTAGAAACCCATCACTGGGGATGGAAGGGCTCCCCCATACAGAGCAGGGTACAGGGTGTCCTGGCAGGCTACCTACCCAAGCGAAGGCCATGCAGGTGTGGTACATGGGGGAGGAGGCTGGCACAGAGGCGCGATAGCGGCAGAGCATCACCAGGCTGGCCAGGCCATTGAGGAGCGAGGCCACAGCAGAAGCTGGCTCTTGGATGAACAGGAACCGGGAGAAGGGCCACTGAAAAAGGGACATAAGGAAGACAGTGAGGAGAGGCAACCCCCTAAGCAGCGGGCCCACCTTCTCATTAACACAGCTGCATTAACAGCACGCCAGCTGGTTCCTCAGCTCAGGATTTCAAGTTCTATCAAGTTAATGGGTATCTCTCCAGAAGTCCCTGGTTAAGATGAGAATCTTTCCTTGGGAGCCTGACACTGGGGACAGCAGACACACAAGGTGAAACCAAACAGACCTGCCGTGCAGATCTAGGTCCCATCCCTCCTCACCTGATGGCCATCGTCCTCGGGGTGCCTGATTGTTTTGTGGTAAACTAGGGTGACCAGTTCCTGCCACCCCCACAGGCCAAAATGAGGTAACAGTGGGTCAAAGGGCACAGAGCAGCTGGGGAATCTGAAGGGTATTTCTGATGATCTAGACTCTGATTGGAGAAGCAGGGTCAGTGGGTCCTGAGAAGCTCAGCGTTACTGCGAGGGGGACGCAGATCTTTCTGCTTGTGGGTTTGTTTTTTGGAGAGAGGGGCTCACTATGAAGCCTTGGCTGCAACAGACTAGGTGGACCTTAAATTCACAGAGAGCCACATGCCTCTGCCTCTCAAGTGCTGGCACTAAAGGTGTGTGCCATCACACTTGGCTTGAGACACAGACCTTTTTCCTCCAAATTCAGAAGCAGGACACATTGGCACCCATGGCAAAAGCGAGAAATTCTGAGCACAAGTACCTATCCTATCTCTCCCTCCCTGTGACACCGCACCTCAGGCTGCTGGGACAGCATGGATCAGCTTGGGGCTGAAGGACCACCATGTACCTTCCCTGACCCTCCGACTCACCTTGCCATGGAACTGAGGCACTCTGTGACCCTCCTGAAGGTAGAGGCCAACAGTGAACCACATACACTCATACTTGCAGTCGTCCCGACAAGTCCAGCCTGAAACAGACAAACAGGACTACAGGTATGTCCCAGCTTAGGGAGGCGTAAGTCACTGATGGAGCCCATGCATGAATGGAGGCGAAGAGGGCCTGATCTGAAGGCCGGACAGAACCAGAGGAAATCTCAAAATCTTACTTCCCAGTTGGACAGAGAAGAGAGAGAGGGTAGGTGTACACACACACACACACACACACACAGAGAGAGAGAGAGAGAGAGAGAGAGAGAGAGAGAGAGAGAGAGAGAGAGAGAATATTATAGTGGTGGGAGAAAGAGAATGGTTTCTTCTCCCTTGATCCGAGCTTTGGGATGTGGCATGCCCCTCTTGGAGACCTGGGTTCATACTTGTCCCATTCTGAACCCAGGGAGGGGTCCTTCGTGCCTTCCTACCTCCTGTGAAAATCCTGCTCAGACCCTTCACCCAGCTCCTCAGGTTCCCAGTTGTCTTTGTTCCCTCATTGCCACTAATCTTCCTGGTCCCTGCTCTCTGGATAAATCAAGGTGCTGTGTGTACCCAAATCCTCCTAGGACCTCCAAGCTCTCTGTTGCCTCTGACTGGAATGGAAAGGGGGTAGTGATGAGGATGAGCTGTTGGTTAAACAGGCCAGAACTGGGAACTCAGCTTTACCACTCTACAGACAGTGTGACCTTGGGCAAGGTACTTAATCTCTCTGAGTGTTCCCATCTTTAAAATGGATTAGAGAAAGTATCTGACGGGGTTGTGAAAGCCAGATGACCTGCTGTGACACCTGTCAAACGTGGGTGTTAAATATGTTGGTTGACATCAATTCCGTCCTGTTTAAATTGTTCTGTGGTTGATCCCTGCCTCCACCCACTGAAGTGGACTCCATCCCTTTCACTTCCAAATGCATATAGTGCTTAATCTATGGGTCCGTTAGGTCTCAAACCCTTCTGTCTTAGAGAAGGCTAATATTCACCTACTTGGGGACTATAAATCCAGGAGGGCAGGATCCTGGTCTGCCTTAGGTCTTCTTCTTTGTATTCAACAAGTAGTGGTTTGAATAAATGAAATGAAGCCTCTAGAAAGGTGGGCAGGCTGATGCAATACTCCCCCACCCTCCCACCCCTCCACACACACTCAGGAAGCTCCAGACATTAACACTCATAAGAGAACTCTGAGGGAAACTGAGGTTCTGAGTTGCAGCACAGCAGGACACAGTAGGCGGGGCTAAAACCAACGGGCGGGGCTTTCACGGGTGGGTGGGGCTTACCAGCTAGGCTCATGTAGATTGGCTGGCGGGAGCGGAAGTGCTTCAGTGCGTCCCCTGAACAGTTCCGTTCCTCGCACCGGAGCACACAGTCGCGGTACACCGGCTCGCGGTCGCCCTGGGAACCCCCCGCGATCCCCACTGCCAAGGTTAGCAGCAGCAGCGGCGTCGTCCGCTCGGCCATCCTGTCACTCTGCCCGGCCGCCGAGGGAGGAGCTTGGGAGTGTATGAAGTCCCACTTCCGTAACAACCGGAAGTACCTGTGTTCATCGGCGCAACCTCCACTGACGCCCGCCCACTTTAAATGAAAGTTCCCGGATTTCAGTGGGCGGGTACCCCACCTTTAATCAGCTATCTCTTCTTTTAATATACCTCATTCAAGGAGAAGGGGCGGTTTGCGTCTAGGTGTAAATTAAGTGTATTTTCTCTCTCTCTTTTCCACGGTCTCTGTTTCAAGCAGACGTCTTTCTGTCATCCGCTTTCTTAGATTCTAGTTTCCAGATGTTCTCCCCATTTGGTTAAAGACGCTGCTGTTAAAAGAGCTGCAGAATGCTGGGCAGTGGTGGCGCACGTCTTTAATCCCAGCACTTGGGAAGCAGAGGCAGGCGGACTTCTGAGTTCGAGGCCAGCCTGGTCTACAGAGTGAGTTCCAGGACAGCCAGGGCTACACAGAGAAACCCTGTCTCGAAAAACAAAACAAAACAAAAAAATAAAACAAAACAAAATAAACTGCAGAACTTCTTTTTTTTGTTTGTTTTGATTTTTTTCTAGACAGGGTTTCTGTAGACCAGGCTGGCCTCGAATTCAGAAGTAAGCCTGCCTCTGCCTCCCAAGTGCTGGGATTAAAGGCGTGCGCCACCACTGCCTGTCGAGAGCTGCAGAACTTAACAGGTGTCTTTGTCTCTCCTCTGGTTGCCTCCAGTAGACATTTCTCTCCCTATTTAGCTTCCTATTACAGTGATAAGGACCATGACCTAAAGCATGTCACCCATCACAGGTCATCATTGAGGGAAGCCAGGGCAGGAGCCTGGAGGTAAAGAACGGAAGCAGAGGCCCCAAGGAGTGCTGCCTACTGGCTTAGTCTCTTCACAGCACCCCAGACCACTTCCCCAGGGTTGGCGCCACCCACAGTGGTATGGAACCTCCTATATCAATTATTAACCAAGAGTGTCCCCTATAGGCTGGCCTACAGGCCAGTCTGAAGGAAGTCTTAACTGAGGTACCCTTTTCCCAGATGACCCTAGCTTGTGTCAAGCTGACACAAACAAAAACGAACGACAACAAAACCCAAAACTAACCAGGGTCCACTTTCTAAAATCCAAGTTTGACCAATCACTTCCTTTCTTACAATTCTTTGCTGGGACTAAAATGAAGAAGCAGGCACCGTCTTCCCCAGTAGCTGATGAGAAACACACAATCAACTCCTAATATTACAGCCAGACCTTTACCTTTTTTTCTTTTTTTTTGTCTTTATTCCGAGGATGTATCTTTTGTGAGGATCTGTAAGGAACATGTAAGGCCAGAAGGCCAGGTAGACATTAGAAGCATATTCAGAGTAGAAGGAAGATGTGTGCAGTGAATAGATAAGAGTGAAGCTCCCCTGGAATCCCCCGTGACGTAACCAAGAGATAAGCAGACGCGACCGAATGACACTGACAAGGCTTAGACACGGGTATAAAAACCCAAAGCTCCAAGACCCCAGGGCATTTGACATGACTTGCCTCTAGAGTCCATGTCAGATGCCTCATCGCTCAAATGAGACTGACCCGAACCAGTACATTCATACTCAGCATCTTCTGCACCAGACTAAGCATCCATCACCGCCTATGGCTGATTGAGCATCCGTATGCCCAGAGAATCGGCAAACGCCGGCGGATCAAGAAAGTGATACTGACGAAGGAGCCGAGACACATCCGAGCCTGAACCAAGGAGGAAGACTCCCTCCGAGCGCGCCGTCAGGTCGTATACCCGTGATGACCCTTAGCAAGCATTTGTAGGGCATGAACCTAGCGTCTTGCCAGGTTCAAGCCATAGTGATAGTGTTTGACCCTATGATATTTGCAATCATAGCTGTAGTCTTTGGATTGACTTGTTTCCTGTGGTGTTGTATTTGTTCTGTTGAATATACGCATAGAACCAACCAAACGCCTCTGTCATCTGTTACAACCGGCTCCCCAGGCGAAGGCCTGGCAAGTGCTCGAGACAGGATCCTTATCTGAAGATGGAGCATTAGGATGAAAGGACCAAATCCTGATAGAGAAAAGTTCTCTAGCTGACTTAACTAAGTGGAGAGAGGACTCCTTTAAAATTTTTAGGTTCCATTTTTTTTTTTTCTTTTTCTGTTCTGGGAATCTAGTGCTTGAAGCTGGGCATGGTAGCACACACCTGTAATTTCAGCATGGGGAATATGGGGATAGAAGAATTAGGGGTTCAAGGTTCACCTCAATGAGACAGAGGTCAGGGCTAGCCTGGGCTAAATGAGACCTATTTTTTAAGACAGTTACTCTACCACTGAACTACATCTCTTGCCTCTTAGGTTCCTATTCTATACAAGACATTACAATTGTGGTAAATTCCACATTAAGTATTATTCATAAGTAATATAGTTAAGTTGCTCTTAATAATTGAAATATTGCTATATTTATATACACTTCAAAATATTATTGTTTATTCCATGCAGTGGGACATGCCTATAATCCTAGCACCTGGGAGGTGGAGATAGAAGGGTCACCAGTGAGAGGAGAGAATGAATGCCCACAAGCTGTCCTTTGACCTCTATGCACATGCGGTACTATACTGGAACCCTCACCACACACAGATTAATACATTGGTATAAAAAAATTAAAGAGAATAAAACCCAACAAAATAAAATTCATGTTCTTATTTTGGAGCTCCATGAACATTGTTCAGGTCCCCAGCATTTCACAGATCCCACACACATCTGCCTACCTTCAATTTCAGTGGAGATTTCCGATCTTTCTCCAGCTGTTCTACTACTTATGCTGTTTGAACTGAGCACCTGCGTGAGGTCCTGAGAAGCCAAAGCAAGACGACACAGAGTGGCTCATGCTGAATGCCCACTAAATGCTCATGTTACATAAAATCAAACTGAATATGTAGAGAAGATAGATCCCAAAGAAGACCAGTTGCTACTAAACACAGAAGGTCTGGGTCGATGCCTGAGTCATCTTAGTAAAGAACTCTCTCTCCGTTTTGATCCTTACAAGAAGGAAGCAGATCTCAGAGGTGAGGCAGAGATCTTGCTTACAGTGCACAGGGGCCCTGGGTTCATCCTGGGGACAAGAACTAAGCAGGGAGGCGCTGCTGCTTTTCTCTTGTCCTGTTTCCTCGTGCTCACTTCCCAGTCAGGATTTTTCCTCTTCTTCTGTTTCTTTGTTTCCACTTATAAGACCCGGGGCCCCTCTAAGACTAGTGTGAGCCTGAGTTCTATTTAAGGAAATGGGAGCAGTCCATTTATGAATCATGAAGGAAAGAAAATCAGACGCATGAGTCACTTTGTTGTTATTTTGGCATTATTTATTTTAAATTAATTAACCAATTAATCAATTAATTTTACATTTTCTTTATTTCTGTGGAAGGGGGTGGAGCATACACATACCACAGTATGCTGAGGTCAGAGGACAGCCTCTGGGACTTCCCTCCCAGAGATCAGTCTTGGCAGCAGGTCCTTACCCACTGAGCAAGCCCTCCTGGGGTGGGGGTGGGGGTTGTCTTTTGACAGGGTGCTGTCTCTTGGGACAACTCTTGAATGTTCTCCCTGCTAACAATTACCTGGTGTCCCCCTTTCTCCCATCTTCAGCTGAGAGCCCCCTTCATGTTGCCTTCTATTGGCTTAACCTGCTTTCAAATTTATATTTGGTTCTCTGTGAGCCACAGGCTGAAAAGTCATGGGCTCATTATTTCCATTTGGGCTTATTGAGCCCTGCTTCATGGCAGCCACTGCCCTAGTGAAGGGAGGAAAGATGAGCTTGAACCAGTTCCAGCACAGAAGAACGGCAAGGCTTTTCTCTGGTCAAGATACTAGGGTTTACAACCAATTGAGCAGTGTGTGCAAAAACTAGCAACTGCAGCTTTCTCCTCCCAGATGCCTGCAACCTGAGACGGCCCATGCCCACCACCAGAGCAAGCACAGCCCATCTGATCCCAGCTTCTCCCTAAGTGTGTCTGAGTGTCTGCTCTTTCTCCATTCCCTCATTACCCCAGTCAGGTTTCAGGATCAAGCCATGGAGGACGCAGTGGTTGCCAGCACTTATTTAAGGTCCTGTGTTCAATCCCCAGGACCTGCCCATACTCTCAAAAAGAACTGTTCTGAGTCTGGGAGGGGAGAGACGAAACAAACGGCACAGTATGACAAAGACTCAAAGCAAGCTGGCAGTGTTCTCAGAGCAAACACTGGGAACCAGCCCACAGCAAGGGGTTCTTGTTTATGAGTACAAGGCTTCAGAATGGGGTTGAGCAAGGCACTGTGTTTGTGGTCCAGGAAAGGAGACCAGTGAAAGAGCATCAAACAAGAGACTAAGGGAACTTCGCTGCTAGGTTAATAGCATGCTGTGCAACTGTGCTGTACACTAATTCCACTGGATTGCACACATACCATCTAACCCAGCATTTTCACAGCTATCCAGACCTACCCAGAGGCTAGGTATGGCAGTACTTACCTTTAATCCCAAGACTCGGGAAGGAACCAGAGGCACAGATCTCTGTAAATTCAAGACCAACCTAGTCTACATAGCAGGTTCCAGACCAGCCAACCACAGCTACATAGTGAGATCCTGTCTCAAAAAGAACAGAAAGGAGGGGAAAAAAAAGGAAAACCCGAATATCTGTCAAATAGATGATAAATTTTGAAGAAGTAATATCTAGAATGGAATGTAGACTAGAAATTCATAACAGTAGGCTATAGGTGTCATATACTGACATGCAAAAAAATCTTCATAATAGTTTTGTTAAGTATAAAATGCAAAATGCACATGGACACATCGATATAAATATATCACTCTAGTGAAGAAAAAGAGGAATGCCTATTATTTGTTATTTTAAACAGTACATCTGGCCTGATGTGAGGGTCCAAGAAGTTAACCCTGTTTGCCCCTTGTCAAGGGGACTGTGCCTAGGGGGGGTTCGCTGTTTCTGAGGAATTGTACAATTTAGGAAAATTAAGTTTCAGACCAGCCATGTGGCTCTGACAGCTCCTACTGCTCAGTACTTAGCAATAATAGAGAAAATGCCAGTAAAAATGACAAAACAGCAGAGTCTTGACCCACCAGGTAATTGTATATTGAATATGTCTTGGCTCAAACCAGGGATGATTTTACTTAAATGAATTAAGGACAAAACTGCTTGTTATAAGTCATATAAAACAAGCCCAGTACCCAGGGTAATTAAAGATGCAAAGGAGGGACAGGTAGAAGTATGTTCAAAGCCAACCTGGTTTACATAGTGAATTCTAGGCCAGCCACAGGTACACAGTGAGACTATCTCCAAAAACTAAATTAATTAATAAAAAGTAAAGAATATATTTAGAAAGATGTATAAGTAGAGATAGTTACTGGCTTTGGGGAGAAGAAAAAGGAAAAGTCCCCCCCCCCCCTAGGCACACACACAATTTTTTTTTGGAGACAGGGTCTCTCTATGCAGCCATGGCTGGGCTGGAACTTTATAAAACAGGCTGGCCTTGAACTCAGAGATCTACTTGCCTCTCTGCCTCCCAACTATCCACCATCCCACTAGGCACAAAGGAAAATCTGTATTCTTTCACTTCACTAAATATATATATATAT
>JADRCD010184627.1:0-28556 GCA_019843815.1 Montemys delectorum
GGAGTATGGTTCATATGCACAGTGACACTCTACGGGAGAAAATTTATGGTCCTTTCCCAGAAGGTTCAATTACAATAATTTCTTGGTTAGGAATGAGAATTTGTGTCCACTTCCCTTTAGCAGGTCTCATTTCAATCTCTGCAGGTCAAAAAGATGGGCGGTGGTGGCATACACCTTTAGTCTTAGCACTTGGGAGGCAGAGGCAGGTGGATTTCTGAGTCTGAGGCCAGCCTGGTCTACAAAGTTGAGTTCCAGGACAGCCAGGGCTACACAGAGAAACTCTGTCTCAAAAAAAAACAAACAAAAAAAATCTTTGCAGGTCTTATGCATGTTATCTCTGTGTTTATATTTGCATCAGTCCTCTACCAGGAAGAAGCTATGTGCTTAGAGTCATCTACCACCTCTGGCATTTAAAATCTTTTTGATTCTTCTACCAAATAGACCCCCGAGCTTTGAGGAGAGGGTTTATATAAAGCCATCCCAGTTAGAGCTGAGTGCTCCAAAGCTTCTAACTCTTGGCTCTTTGTCCATTGTGGGTCTTTGTGTTAATTATCATCTACTGCAAGATGAAGAGTCTCCTTGTCATTAATGTAAACAATTTTCTGATCTATGGTCATAGCAATATGCCAATAGGAGTCATTTTATTATGATGATCCTTTAGGAGAATAATAGGAGTTGCTTTTCCCTGAGGATCTATAACCAAACTAATATTAGATTATCGGACACTTGAGCAGTGTCATGTATGGGTTCTACCGTGGGGAGTAGCCTTTAAATACGATGTAAAAATGATTGGTTATTGTGGTGGTTTGAATAAGAATAGCCCTGTAGGCTCATAGATTTGAATGCTTGGTCACCAGGGAGTAATACTTTTTGAAGGAATTAGAAATTGTGGCCTTGTTGGAGAAAATGTGTCCCTGGGGGTAGGGTTTTGAGGTTTCAAAAGCCCATGCCAAACTCTGAGTATCTCTCTCTCTGCTTATGGATAGGGATGTAGTTTTCAGCTGCTGCTCCAGCATCTGGTTGGATGCTGTCAAGCTTTCTGTCATGATGATATTGGACTAAACCTCCGACTCTTTAAGCAAGTCCCCAATGCAATGTTTCTTTTTCATTATTATTCTCCGTGGTCCTGATGTCTCTTTACATCAATAGATCTAGGGCCATGACAGTTGTTCTCATACAATTTATGCCACTATTGTAACAATATGTTTTGAAGGTGGGTGGGTAATATAGGTTTCAGTGTTTGAAGCATCATGGTTGTAAGTCAATAGAGGTAAAATGTTTAATTCGGGCACCTGCTCAATTTCTTCATGTTTGATAACAAAAGGAAGTTTTCTCTTCATCCACATGGAGAACTTTACCATCATGTTGTAGAGAGCACCCAGCAGCCTTGGGAATAGCTTGTGATATGTTGGGGTAAGTAGTTCTATTTAGCCCCTTTGGCAAAGGACAACAAGATATAACCTATTCCTTGTACTGGACGTATCCTTGTACTTGGTCACATAGGATATCTAGGAGAGTTATTTTTCTCTCCCACTTCATGATGACTCCAGTAATATTTATTTTATATATGTCTATATCTTAAGAAGTTTTTAAAGTACTTGGTTTCCATATAGATTTTAAAGAAGCCTTTAGGTTTTTTTGTTTGTTTGTTTTTTGTTTTTTTGGGGGTTTTTTTGTGGCAAGAATTTCAAAACACTGCATAGAGAAAAATGAAGACAACCAATGGTATTACTCTCATGATTTCCAACCATTCTTTAAGGAAGTCATACTAATTTTGGAGCTGATATGTTTTGGAATGTGTAAATATGTTTTGCTTTGATAAAATAAACCTCCTCAAATTCTACTGTTTGTGTTGATTTTAAGAACATCCATATGAAGTCATTAGTCATGTTGGGAAGAATATGAATGGTAAGAGCCTTTAACTTCTGTCAGGAATTTGCTGTGGGACTATTTTGTATATCATATTTATTCCTCCTGGGACTTCCTAACATGAATATTTGTTTCCCAAAATTCAGAGAGGAAATTGTAGCATAAAGTACACTATTATCTTTATCAGTTAATAGCTGACACAGTCTCAAAATCAACTCTGCCACAGACCACTTTAGTGTGTACCTAATAAACTTCTGGCAAGCTGCTGTGCCTATGAAGTTTGAGGTCACTTTGCGCAGTGAGATGCAGCACTTTGAAAAACAAGTAGCCATAACAAGAAGCAATGCTTATATAACAAAGCATTTGGCCAGAAAAACAGTGTCAGATGGACCATGAGTCAGATGGACTGTGAATCAGCACCACTTGGTTTTCCCTCCTAAACACACATCCAATCTTCTAAATTGGGATTCTTTGTAAATGTTTTTGTCCTGACTAATATTACACAACTTTTAGATGAAATGGCTATATCAGATTGTGTTTTCTCTTTTCAAGAAGACACACACTGGAGATGGGGCAAGATGCTTATAACTTAGGCTATAACAACAGTGGCATTTGTTTATTTAGGATCCTTGCGCTAGGCAATATGCAACATGATTCCGCAGACAAGGTTGTCCAGGCAGAGTGGTATAAGGTGATTATTTGACAAACAAGTCCTGTATATAAGCAGAGCATCATTAACATGTAAATTCATTACACTGTCTTACTGGCAGCTTTTTGGGTTTTTTCTCCATTTTTCAAACTTGAAAGAGAACCATTCAAGACTCAGTTGCTTGTCATTCCTTTCTGACTGGACAAAATGGAAAAAAAGAAAGGAAGAAGAAAGAAAGAAAGGCATTTGCTAAGAAAGCCTCCTTGAGGAAAGCTGAAGAGGTTGTAATTAGTTATAAAATACCATTCTAAAGCCACTGAGCATAAATTTTTTCTGTGCACACACACACACACACACACACACACACACACACACACACACACACACAACTTGAACATTGAGACCAAAGGGTTTGGAATGTAAAATGATGCAGCTAGATTCCACATAGAAATAGTTGTAACACAGTTCCCAGCTGCAGGATTGATTTGATCTTATCTTGGGAAGAAATTGAAACCTTCAGTTCAACTAATATTTTCTGTTTCTTCTCCTATTATAGTGACGGTGATTGATTTTTAAAATAATTATCCAGGAATATGAATTAGATTACAAAAGAATCCCTGCAGATTACATAGAAATCTACTCCAGGTTTGTAATCAGCAGCTTTTCAGAAAATTTACCAATGTTAAATTTGAGAAGCACATTATAGTTTTGCTGTAATTACTAGACTTTGGAAAAACACAAAAATACTTAAAGACAATTTATTTAGTAAAATTCAAAACAGGGGTCAGTTTTTTTTCTGTCAATAATATATACTTAAAATAGTCTGAATGTGAACATTTGGAAGCCATTGGCTTAGCTCTTAGTTGCCTTTGCCCTTCAGAGTGACCCGTCTGAGACTGATTCTCTCAGGAGCTGTAAATGAAGTAGGGTCAGCAGGAAAATGATCTCCAGGCTTCTTCCATGTCTTAAATTAGTGGTTCTTTACCCATACAGCGTTCAATGTAACACTGTTGGATGATGAAGGGAGAGTACAGAGAATTAATACCAGGAGATGTAGTTGTTTCATTCAATAAACATTTTTTTTTATACTATGTTTACTGGAGTAGTGTTTATACTTAATGAGCATTCACATCTTCTGGAGATTTTATTAAAATGTATATTTTGAGACAAGCCAGAAGACTTGGTAAGTTTTCTAGTTAAAGGTTCTGGCCTCTGAACCTGGTGACCTGTGTTTGATCCCTAGAATATACATTGTAGAAGAGGAGAATTAACTGTGCAAATTGTCCTCTAACCTACATATCCACCGTAGCACATGCACACCACCATGAACACAGTACCTTCTCCACATACACAGTATATAAACAAAATAGAATACAAAAATTAAAATTTAGACTCTCATTTAGTAAACTGGGAGAGTGACCCAAGAACTGCCTCGTTACTGTACAGTCCTGGGGATACATTTCAGTTTGGGTGCTTGTGTTAATTCACATTTAATACACAAAATGTGTGTTAAAATTCTAGTTGTAAATCTAAATTTATACAAAGGTCTTGGAAAACTGAGCATGGTGGTACACATCTGTCATTCCAGAATTTAGAGGCTAAAGAAAGTTCAAGGCTAGCCTGGACTATGCAGGGTGACCCTGACTCACACACAAAACAAAACAAAACAAAACAAAAAAAAAAACAAAAAACAAAAATTTGAGGAGGTATTAAAAATTGAGATACTAGGTTAGTTCTTGTCAGTGTGACACAATGTAGAGCTTCCTGGAAGGAAGGGACTTTAAGTGAGAAATTGTCTCCATCAGATTGGCATCTGTTAGTTTTTTCTTTTTCTTTTCTGCTTTTTAATTTTTTCCTCTAGTAATTTATTTGTTTATTCACTTTACAAGTGTGCTGTGGATAGTACACAGGGGGTCTTGAGTTGTATAAGAAAAGTTGTAGCACACACTAGGTAGAGCAAGCCAATAAGTGTTCATCCTGGTTACTGCTTCTGTTCTTGTCTCCAGGTACCTGCCTTGATATCCTATACTGACCTCCCTGGTCATGTACTGTGACATAAACATGTAAGCCAAATAAACCTTTCCTCAAGTTACTTTTGGTCATGACATTTTTATCACAGCAATAGGAAATTAAACTAGGATACCAGGCTTAACTCCAGAAATCAAAAGGTCAAAGTGGAGCACCAAACTGTTAAATCTGAAGAAGAACTTATGGAATGCTTAGAGTCAAGGAGGAAGCTTCCTTCACTTGCAAATCACTGATGTAGAGAAGAACTCTACCTATAAGCTCCAGTCTAGCACACTCAAGTTCAAGTTGGGGACAGTCTTCATTTAGTGCTGGTTTTCTTCTTAATGATTTCGGACGTGGTTCTAGGTTCTAACTGGTAGATTACTACGGTAGATTAAACAAATTCTGTTGTTTAGATTTAAAAATCAATTGAGTAGCTGGGCAGTGGTGGTGCACACCTTTAATCCCAGCACTTGGGAGGCAGAGGTAGGTGGATTTCTGAGTTCGAAGCCAGTCTGGTCTATAGAGTGAGTTCCAGGACAGCCAGGGCTACACAGAGAAACCCTGTCTCATAAAAAAAAAAAAAAAAAAAAAAAAAAAAGTATATATGGGGCTTTTCTTTTGTTTGTCTTTATTCTTGAAGCATAAGTTCCATGATCTTTTCATCTCATCAAATATTTTTAATCGTGCCTAAAAGGAAGTATGGTGAAATGGAGAAAAAATCCATTAAAAATCAAAAAGACAAAGTCCTAGGTTTTGCCTTGCTAACTGTTCAAGCTTTCTGAACTTTTCTTGTACTTGAAACTGGAAACTCTGGACCATCTATAGTTAAAAGGAACACGTTCAAGAGCACAATGGCTTAATTGGAAGTTCTAGGAACTAGGATTCATTAATATTTCACAAGAACAAGGGTTTCACTAGTCTCTAAAATTCTCTTTCCTTGAATAAAATGAAGGACCAATTTTTGAGTACCTGAGTACTAGAAAATATGCAATGAATATATCGACTAGAAATGATACACATGAGCATTTGATCATACATGTGTGGTTCTGTAATAATGTTTTTGGGGCAGGGGTGGAAGCTCATATATAACCCTGGCTGACCTCAAAGTCACTGTGTAGCTGAGAATAACCTTGAACTTTTAGCCTTCAGGTCTCTACTTCTCCAGTGCTGGGATTGCTGGTAGGTACAAGTGCACTTAAATTCTGCAGAATAATACTGAAGATAGTTTCCATGAAGTTATTTCAATTTTTTAGGCCAAGAAATGAAAAATTAGAATTAATTTCCTTGAAACAATGTGGAGAACACCGATAAACTTGAGGACATTTGGTGGCATATGGAATGACATCTTTATTGGAATGAATTCAAAGGAGAATGGAAAGAAACTGAAGATAATCCATAGAGGAAGAAAACTGGCAATTTTTTCTCTAGAGGAGAACATAATTGGTAGCAGGAGAATGAAATGTTAAGACTTTTCCCCGTTGTCTCACGATAGAGGAAAGCAACAATTTTATATGATATTGGAAACATTTAGTGAGAAGAAGGAAGCATTGATGATGATATCCAAATGGTATGGGTTAAAGTTGTCACACCAAAATTCACATACTGGAAATATGATCTACAAATTTGTATATTAATGCTATTTGCAGGTAGATCAATTACATTCAGCATTATATAAAAATAAGAGTGGAAGTTCTTGTCAGCATAGTTGGCAAAGTTTCATGAGTGAGGGAGAAAGAGCAGAGCAGACATGCATGATGAATTCGAGTTGCCATGTGATGCTCACCAGGCAATGAGCACCAGGCAGCTGGTGCTATATTCTGGGCTTCTTCCACCTTCAGGATGGTGAACTAAATAAACCTCTATTCTTCAAAAAAAAAAACGGATGGCTTCAGATATTTCATAATACTTGCAAAAGTAGGTGATGACAATAGAGAGGGAAAACCAATCTAGAACAATGTATTAAGTAAGTATACAAGTAAAAAATGTGTCCAGAAATAGCATATCATCCAATCAAATGTTGTAGGATGTTACAAACAAGGGAGTAGCATGTAGGATAGTAGCTGGAGATATTCCTTTCCAGATATTCTTAAATTATATATTCATCTACTTTTTATTTTCCTCTGAACTATCTCTTCTTTCTCCTGTTCCCAATGTTCCTACTTCTCTTTCACCTTCTGGTACTAAGGTAAGATAAAGCTATCTTACAGATATGAGGAGAGTCAATAATAAGAAAATATCCTTTTAAAAAAGGGACAATAGAATAAGGGAAATAAAAGTAATATAATAGAATTTTTAGGCAATATCTTGCGGTAAGACTAACAACAAAACATAACTGTAAAATTAAGATATTCTAAGTATTCAACAAAGGGATACAAATAAAGACTAAAATCTGTCAGCAATAGGCTTATGAGAACATTAAAACTATTTTTTATTATGTTTAAAAAATGATGAATCTACTAAGACAATGCTTATAGAAAAGGAAAACTGTAACTCTGTTCAATAATACTACTACTATAACTAAACCATTGGACAAATGACATTAAGTATTAAGATTCAGAGGAAGCTACCATTCTAAAATATTCCAAACAAAATGGATCAGCATTTGTATTTTGTATTAACTATCTGTAGTGCACAGTACATCAATTTAGATTTTAATTTTTAAACTTTCATTTTTAAAGACTAAGACTACTGCATAAATGAATAACCTATGTGATTTACATGAGCTATTATTTCTTCTTCAGCACATAATTTTGTAAGTGTACCAGTTACTTTTTTTCTTAAGTTCACAGTCCCTTGTTCTGAACTTCGCAGTTTCTGTGGAAGTCAATCTTGTTCAGAGCAATCACTTTCCCAAAATCTTTAGCTAGTTCTTTGCGATTGTAAAGTTTGGTGAAGACTCAATGAAGCCCTTACAAAAATCACCCAAGTAACTAACATGGGAATTAATTTCTTGAAAACAACAATGAATTTACAGGTGCTTCTCTGAGCAGTGTGAAAGTTCATGTACAAGGCTTAAAAATCAAACAAAATGTATCAGGCATAAAGCAGAATACATCTTTAGTGCATGCCAAACTCTTACGATTTTAAGTGAAAATTTTTCTAACATTTGGGTTTTAAATTTTCAGACGTTTTAGGATTTTGCATAAATATTACTTTCATCTGGATTTCCCCGTGTGTAGGTCTCAGGGTTTGTTTCTTCTTTTGCTTGTTTGTTTTGTCTTTTTTGTCTGTCTGTCTATTTGTTTTTTATCCCACGTTCTCACAGCTCCTAAATGCACCCTCTTCTAAACATTTTCCAGGCATCAGTCACATGTACTTAGCTCTCTTGACATCTTCCTTCAAGCTACATAACCACAACATATAGATCATAGATCATCCCAGCTCTGAGCCACATCTGTTGTGAAACTAAACCACAATCTGAGCAGTGAGACTGACAACATTCAGAACGTTGTCACTCTGAAGTGACATAGTGATTAGGAATAGCTTCTGTGGCATCCACATCCATGCTGCGCTGTGTCACCTTGGAAGGAAAAGAGAGGCTCTGAGTTGGTGAATGGGGTGAACCTCCAGAAATGATGGCTATTGTCTGCACTGTCTTTTACCATGTAGAGAACAGGATCAAAGCCTCGGTCTTATAACCATATACTGTGACAATATCTGCATATGTTTGCTTTAATATTAACAGCATTATTCAGGAAGTGGGTCTTTTTTAGAAAGTCAAAATTTCTTAGAGATGGTATATGCATGGGTTGACTCTATGACTCTAGCCATTGCCTTTTTTTTGGCAACTTAAACTCAGAAAAAAATTCTTCAAGAAAACAACGTTGAACTTGTATGCAATTTACCTAGTTTGATCCATTAAATCATTGTATTTCAAAACTGAAATATGAGATAAATGTTAGTGATGTTTTTGTTCCTAAACCAGAAGCAGTTCCCTATGTTGATTAGTTAGGTCTAAGAGCTATATAGAAATCACAAGATTCTCATGATCCTTAAAGTTTAGTTGTGATGTTGTAAAGATTCAATAAAACCTTTAAACCTGTAAACCAGAAAGTTCAGCAGTAGATCATCACTAGACCGTCTGACATATGCTGCTATTCTCAGGCTATTTACCATTTTACCATGACATTATCATATGCCCAGGCCACATGTCATTCTTAATTTATTTTATTTTCTCTCTTATCCTCAAAACCATCTTGATGGGTTACCTCCCAGTGAATATCTATTCAGACAATGACATTCATTGAAAGGGACATTAACTTTTCACTACTTTCTGGTCCAGACTTAATCGTCTCCAGATAGTATTTCTAAAACTGTGTTATAATGTGAATATTTTTCGTGTTCTTAGTATGAAATTCTCCATAAAACAAACCTTTAATATTGATAATTTGGATGATTTCCATTCTCAGTCGCTTCTGACGTTCTAGAATAAGACTGAACCTCCTGCCTTGGTCCAGTCAGGCTGCCACAGGCTTTGGATTATGTCTGGCCTTCCACTCACTGTTACTCTAGGATGTTTTTCAGTTTACTTACATTTGTACTTATGTTCATCTTTTCCCATATTCTTCTCCTTGCTTTTGTGTTTGAGAAGTGTCTTTGCTACATGGTTCAGCTTAATCTCAAACTTAAAAGCCTCCAGCTTCACCGTCCCTGGTGATAGGATTATAAACGTGAGTTACTGCTCTTTAGAAATTTTCTAGGTTTAGACATGTCATAAAAAACAAATAAACAAAAAATAACAAAATAGTCACCTTTTAAACAATATCTTTTCCTGTGAATCACTGTAACTCTCATTCATAACAAGGAGTTCAAATCATTTTATCTTCCTTACCATGGGCCAAGAAGCACTTAAAGTAAAGTCCTTGGTCATCAGGTAAATGTAAACAAAATAACCCTGAGATTCCACCTTACACCAATCAGAAGGGCTAAGAATAAAAATTCTGGTGTCAGCACATGTTGGCAAGAATGTGGAGAAAGAGGAACACTTCTCCATTGCTGGTGGGATTGCAAACTGGTACAATCACTCTCAAAATTAATGTGGAGATTCCTCAGAAAATTGGAAATAGAACTACCTGAAGACCCAGCTATATCACTCTTGAGCATATATCCAAAAGATGCCCCACCATACCACAAGGGCATGTGCTCCATTATGTTCATAGCAGCCTTATTTGTGATAGCTAGAAGCTAGAAACAACCCAGATATCCCACAATGTTAGAATGGATACAGAAAACGTGATTCATTTACACAATGGAATACTATTCAGCTATTCAGAACAAGAACATCCTGAGTTTTGCAGGCAAATGGATGGAACCAGAAAATATCATCCTGAGTGAGGTAAGTCAGACCCCAAAAGGACATGCATTGTATGTACTCAATAATAAGTGAATATTAGCCAAAAAAAAGTACAGGATATCCAGGATACAAGAACGCAAGAAGATTGACAAGCCAAAGGGCCAAAGTGGTGATGCCTCAATCCTACTTGGAAGGGAGAAGAAAGCAATCATAGAGTGGGAGTTGGGGGGCAAAAGGAGGGAGGGAAAAGGCTGAGAGAGGAGACAGGGAGGGGGCAAGGGGAACATTATCTGGTATTGGGACAGGGAAGTAGGAGTGAAGCCCTGAGGGCAGGCAGAATGAATGGAAACAGGTAACCCCAGGAAGTAGGAGGTGGGAGGTGGTCTCTCTAGATTGTAATAGAGACCTGGGTGGTGACAGACTTTCAGGATTCAAAGGGAGGGACCTTAGATGAAGTGCCCAACAATGGGGAAGGAACTTGTAGAGATCACCTGCAGTAGAAAGACAGGGCATCAAGTGTATGGATGGGGTTGTGATTCCATAGTCAAAAGCTCTGACCCAGAATTGTTCCTCTCTAAAAGAAATGCAGGGACAAAAATGTAGAAGAGACTGAGGGGAAGGTGTTCCAATTACTAGCCCAACTTTAGATCCACCTCATGGGGAGGCTTGAAGGTCTGACACTATTACTCATGCTATGGTGTGCTTACAGACAGGAGTCTAGCGCGGCTGCCCTCTGAGATGCCTAACATACAGCAGACCAAGACAAGCACAGATACTTACACCCAAACAATGGACTGAAGTCAAGAACCCTGTGGTTAAATTAGGGAAAGGCTGGAAGAAGTTGAGGAGGAAGGTGACCCCATAGGAAGACCAGCAGTCTCAACTAACCTGGACCTCTGAGATCTCACAGATCCTGAGAAACCAACAGGGCTGCATACAGGAGATGGTCTGAGACCCCTGACACAAATGCAGCAGAAGATGGCTTGGTCTTACCTCAGTGAGAGAAGATGCACCTAACCCTCAAGAGACTTGACGCCGCAGGTAGTGGGGAGGCCTGGCAGGGTAGAGTTGGGGTGAGAATATCCCCTTGGAGACAGGGGGAGGAGGAGTGGGAAGAGGAGTTGTCAGAGGATAGACTGGGAAGGAGATAACAACTGGACTGTAAAAAGAAATTAAATATAATTTCAAAAAACTGCACGCAAATGTTTTAATCCTCCCCAGCAACCAGCCCCTCTTTTAAACACAAAGGCCTTATTGAATTATCTTAATTTGAGTGACTAAAATAGCCGCCTCTTTACTCTTTCCTTCATTTGCTTTGTCCCCATTCTTTTAAAACTTTTAAGTTGTGAGAGATCATGTAATTGAACCGTCACTATCTGCATTACAGTAAAATCCATGGTCTCTTCCTGCACCATCTGCCTCCTGTTTGAGTGCACTCTCTTGATCAAGAGTTAAAGTTTTGCCTTGATCAGATGAGACACTTTGTTTATGTTTAGGTGTTCCTTTGTGCGATACTAAGAATACGTCTAATACTTTGCACTTACTCGCCAGGTAACTCCCAGAGCACTTCTTGTGTCTGGTGAGTGTCACACTCTAACAGTGGTGTCTTCCACCCGTCCAATCTTGGGTAGATTTTTCAACCTTAAATACCTATTGTGTCTATTCAAATATCTGCTTATATCTCCTGTATCACCAATCATAATCTGAGGACCTTTCTTATCTATGTGTTTATTTGCTTATTTTGTGTCGCGCCAGTTTCTCATGGCTTGTCATTGGAACACCGGTGCTTGTCCTGCATTACATTCTCAGTATCTGAGTTTTGAATGAGCAGATAATCAAATAAATGAATGCGTTCACATGCCATTTTCACTCCTTGCTGAAGCTATAGTTCACATTTATAGTTTATAAGTCCATTAGCTTTCCCATGCCATCAATTGATATTCAGATAACGGGTGATAATTGCCTTCCTAACACTTTTCAGTTTCCTCATTTGACATGAAAAGATCCCACTTTAAACAAATTTTCGAACCATTTAATATATCAAACACGTTTTTTTTTTTGTCATATGCCTTTCTTATTTCAATGGATATTAGCAGCAGATTCATTTATCAGCATACCCCCAGCTGCTTCTCATTTCCACTCAAGTCTTTACCTCTGGGCAGATGCTTTCACTATTTAAACTACCTATGAGTGATTTTGAAACCATACAAATCAAAATGCAAATTTACAAACTAGAAGGGTTATATTTTTACCGGCTTCTACCACTTGCAGAGGCAGATCCATAAATTTATAGAAGTTTAGTAACTATTAGTAAAAGATGAACTTCAATAATGAGGGAAAACCTTATCTCAGCTGGTTAGATTCACAGCATGAGTCAAAGCATTTATTAAAATGCTACATAATCAGCTAAAGTAGATGATATTTTATACTACTAACCGTGCCTGTGGCAAATAAAGTGGCCATAGCCATCCACAATTTTAATTTTAGGAAATGATATTTCTAAATTTCCAGTGATGTTTATCATTAATTCCAGAATGTCAGAGACAGACATAAGAGAAAGCATATTTTGTCGTTCTTCAAACTTCAGCCGTAGATATCACCCCCTTGGCCATCCCTTCTCTCCTCCATAGTAAATATTATAACTACACAGAAGAAACAATGAGCTAAGATGTTTAAGGACTTTTGAATGATGGTGTTTGTTTCTAACATTCCTAAAGGTCCTGTGTACTCCCAGTAAGTGGCATAGGAACTGGACAAAGAATAAACAAAACCATAGTCTTATGTAGGTGTTCTCTTTAAGCTTACAGAATGCTGTAGTAAGCAGTTTTGATATGATCTGTCTTCATGTCTCTTCTATGAATGTGAATATCTATCCAAGAGGGAGAAAACAGGAAGGAGCTAGGCCTCCGTTGTATATACGAAACCAGATATCTATAGTGATGTTTCTACTTGGGTGTGTGAAGACACAGCATATCAGTAGCTAGATTGAGGAATAGACTATGTAGCTAGATTGAGGAATAGCCACCTGAACAAAGCAAGAGACAGGCCACAGGCTTCACTTGCCTTAGCCATCAACAGTCATTGGCAGCAGGGCATTTGTGGAAAGAGTATTGGAATACAGGCTACTGTACAGAGCCCACAAAGAACCTGGAGGCAGAACAGTGGATACCCTTTCAACACTATGCAAAATGAGTAAAAGGAGACCAAGGCCAGAATTCATTTGGAGTTTGAAAGTAAGGTTTACAGAGGAAAATAATCTTTAACTGTACTGTGCTACAAGAATGGTTGAAAATTTCTGCTGGTTGAAAACTTAGTCTTTAGTCCTTTAATGAAACATAGTTTTTGTAAGGAAAAAGATAATAGAAGACAGAATGAGGCTGCTGAGCAACTGAGGAAGTAAAAAGTAAATGAAGAAAACAGACTGTGTAGCTGCAGGAACGCATTTCAATCACTTTCCAATGACAGAAACTTACTTCTGAAGAAAGAATGAATGGAGTAGGGATAGATGGCTTTTGTTTGTTAAAACATCATTTTGTTTTTAAGAGTCAGGAATGTGTTTATTAGTCTGTGCAATGAACTGGGACATAGGAAGGTTAGGTGACATTCTTTATGATGTCTTCATCAGCTACAAAGTGGAACAAAAAAAGCAATCTAGACTATAGTTTTCAAATAAGGAAACCAAAACTTTAGACTGTCTTCATGAAGGCCATGATGCGACTCACTTAGGCAAGACAGAAACCTATATTCCCTCCTTCTTATTTCCTTCAGCACACCTGGTAAAATTCTACATATTAGATGTTTGAGAAAGTTAAATGATATTGACATTTCATCTTATTGCGTTGAATTCACAGATACATAAACTCTTTGTAGTCTCTGTGTGATTGATATAGGCTTTTATAATCTTTCTAAGTGAAAGAGTTACAGTTGTAAATTCCTATTGCAGTTTATGAATACTTCAAAGCTCTTTTCTCCACATACATGGGGATGTGGCTTTGCCTTTCCCAGTCCCATGGAAGAAAGAAGGATCAACAAAAATAGAGGGAAAAATAAAACATTTCTCAGTCATGGATAATGCAAAGTAGGCAATGCATTATTTTTCTTTTAAAATTGAAAATAGTTTTTTTATACAATATTTTGCAATTACAGTTCCCTCTCACCCACCTCCTCCAAGCTCCTCTCCACCTTGCCAACTACCAAATCCATATTATTTCTTTCCCTCTCTCATTAGAAAACAATCAGGCATTTCAAAAAGAAATACTACTACTATTACTACTACTACTACTACTACTACTACTACTACTCATGTAAAATAAGAACAAACCTGAATAGTACAAAACAAACGAACAAACATTTTTTAAAAAGCCAATGAAAAAGCATGAGAAACACACACACACACACACACACACACACACACACACACACACAAATAATGTATATATATGGAGAGAGAGAGATTTGTACTTACAGTAATACCCAAAAGATACAAATATCAGAAAACATGATATGTAAGCAATATTTAAAAAAAACCAACCCAAGCCAAGCATTATGACAAGGAAAAACCTTCTAAAATACTAAAATACTATTGAGTCAATTCTGTGTTGATCATCTACTCTTGGTTCTGGGGCTTTGCTCCTACTTGTGGTTCATTAAAGGACAGAGTTTCCTTTTCTGCACATGTTTGGATGAAGCTACAGTGTGCTCTTTGCTACATGTAACAGAATTAGAGAAGGGGGTTCATATAGCTGGCATTAATGTTTATAAAGCAGTAACAATTGCCTTTACTGAGTTGCGCATTCAAAGGCACATATAGGACTGTAGTACCACAATACTGCACTCAATCCTTACCTTTTTTAAAATTTTTTCTGATTTTTTTTATATAGATGTTATCCTAGTCAATGTACTATTGCTGTGAAAAGACATTGTGGCCATGGCAACTTTTATAAAAGAAAATACAGTTAGTTGGGGGCTTGCTTACAGTTCAGAGGTATAGTTCGTGGTCCTCATGACAGGCAGCACAGTGGCATGGAGGCAGACAGTGCTGCTGGAGCTGAGAGTTTCATATCTGGATCTGCAGCCAATAGGAAGAGAGAGACACTGGGCCTGGCTCAAGCCTTTAAAAATTAAAAACCCACCTTCAGTGACATACTTGTTCCAACAATGCAACGTGTCCTACTCCTTTTAAATAGTGACATTCCCTTTAAGTTTATGAGGGCCATTTTCACTCAAACAGGTGTGTAAGTAAGTATAAAATAAGAGAAATATTTCCTGGGGTATTTTTTTTGGAAAAGATGCAATTTTTGATTAGATATGGTCAATTGTGAGTCATTCAGTCGAAGTAAATTATCTATCAACTACATTCCCATTCACCTAGTTCTTTTTAGTTGGTGGCATGTAGCTGGAAATATACTTAAGAACCTTAGCTCCAAGCACTTGAATACACAGGGAAGTAAGACAGTGAAAAAATCACCTCTTTCACATAGAATTTTTTTATGCTGCAGTATTCACTAAAGGGAAAGGAAATGGATTTTGAATAACTGAATTCAACTTGTATTAGACTATCACACAGTTTATTGTGTTTGTGATTTCTAATCACATTTCACACAAAACACAAATAGTGCTTTGTGTATATTAATATTCATATTTCCATTACTAATTCTTTTCTTCTTTGTCAAAATTTTATATCACCATCGTTATTTTCTGTCCGAGTACTCTATTGGGCCAAAAGATATCCAATTCTCACTAAATAACTGTATAAAGGGAGACTACCTTGAGAAATTACTCAAACTTGATAATGTTTTTGCATTTTAAATTTTTGGTTAAATTAATGATACCCAAAAGTCAAGGCATGAAGAGTCTGAATACATAGCTCAGCAGGTAAGTGTGGATGCTGCTCTTTTTGGAGACTGAATTCAGTACTTAAAATAAGCATCCCATACTCACTTGTAATTCTAGTTCTATGGGATCCAATGACCACATGTGTCTTATATAGGTACCTATATCCACATGTGCAAAATAAAATGTAATACACACACACACACACACACACACACACACACACACACTAATTCAATTAGAAATAAATATTTAAATAGAAGAGAGAAAAGTACAGTAAAATAGGTTAATACAATTTTGAATAAGACATGCATGTATCTCCTGAACAAAAATTTCTCAAAAGCTTAAGATGTACTTGATATTTCTGAGTAACAAGTTGCACATGTCTGACTTTATAGCACAGAGATTAATAAATACATCATTTTTAACTGACATGCTGAATACATCAAGTTCATTAAAAATAAATTCCTAATAGATGAAGTTTACACACCATTACCCAAGTATTAGAATGCATTAACACTTTTAATGGCAAATTAATGTTATCCAAAAAGGCATATTTGTATTTGTAATTTCTGCATGTATGTGTTCTTTCTAAACAACGCATGGTAATAACTTAATGTAGTATAAACTTGTGCATATTGGTAGTGAATTTTTAACAATGTGCTGTTATTATCAGCTTTTACTTCCAATTTCCCCTCTAACCCACTTGCTCTGCAAAGGCATTCTGATATGTCCCCCTGACTTATGTCTTATTCACTGTTTCTGGTTAGAAGTGCTCAACATGTCATCTCAGCAGAAGAGAGTTGATGTTGGAGTGCATTTTTCTCTGGCTGCTTCTTTGCTAGGTTGTGTTCATCTGGCTGCGTTCTTTCAGAAAAAGTTGTAACATGTCAAGAAACTGTGTTCCCACATCTTAGCTGATCATCAAATAGGTTCCAGTAATAGTTTGTTCCTTCTGTCTTTATGGACTTGCCTCAATTTACTGTATGCAACAGCATCAAATAATGATGCATTTAGATATTTATGTCAACCCTTGAAGACAATCACTTTAATAAGATATTTCAAATCACATTATTTCTTGTCTTCTTCCACTTCCTTTTTTTTCCTCTCCCTTTGTGCCTCCCTCACTGCCTGCTCTCATCCTCTTTCTATCCAAAGCCATGTCACATACTAAACAGTAACTTTCCAGTGAACTACCCCTCAAGTCAAGGCTCAAATTCCTCTGGTTTGAGGATTCCAACTAGTATCTGATTGAAATCTTTTGACCAATGTGGATTAAGTTTTCAGAGTCATGATTTTGGAGTAATAACTCTGACTGTTTATGTCATCCCTTGCTTGCTTTGTTGTGATAAGTTCTTATAGTTCTCTCGTTTCTAATCGTGTATTTGAGTGGATCTTCATACACCAGAGATTAACAATTATCTTGTTAAACCAAAGAAAACAATGTTTCATTTTTCTCTGCTTGAAACTTAAACTCTAAATGTCTGAGGCAGCTCCATATTATGAGCAGGCATTTACAACCTGTCTGACTCTATATTTTCTTCCCTGACTCCCACTATGACATCTTGTCACCCTGGATCACTGTCCTAAGACATTTGCTGTGTTTGGCAGGCCAGGCATTCTGTCCCTTGAGAAAGAATCTTAGACTTGCTTTTCCTGCTGCTTCTGATGCTCTTTGAGTTGATATCTGGTCCGTGGATATCATGGACCCTTGCTTAAAATCTAAGCTCAAAATTACATTCTTCTCTAAGTAGAGTAGTGAGTAAAATCATGTTTGTTTTCTTTTTTCAGAAACAATATTTGTGACATCTTTCTGTAAAAATATAACTTTTGTAAATTGCATTCTTTTTTTTTTCTTTCTCCATACCCTGAATCGATAGAACACCTGCCCCTTAAAGTCTGATAGCATTTGCCCGGCTCAGTAGCTTTGGTTTTACTATAAAATTCATTAAGCAAATTAAAGCTATCATTTAATATATATTACCAGGGATCCGTAATAAAGGAATAGGGGGAATCCAAAGTGAAAGGAAAATATATACAAATATTATAATAAAACCCCATAGTCTGTGTAGTAACCAACCCCCAAATCCAGACATTACTGGTAGTATGCTGATTATTTGCTTGCTCTCTAGTAATCTTAACACTTTTAAAACTCTGTTTACATTTACCTTTCTACTAATAATATAAGTAAGTGAAGTGGTAAAGCTAGAGTTTTGAACCTGTTTTTGTAGCCTACACATTGTTACTAAGCAAATCACTTTAGTTTCTCTGTGCTCCAGTTTTCCTAAGCTGGAAGATCAGGAATGAAATGCTTGCTAAGCTCTATTCTTCCTGTGAAATATATAGAAGAGATTATTATACAAAATATCTTTTTAACACTTTGTGTGCCATCTAAAAGTCATAGCCTAATCACTACTAAGGACTACCATGAATGACACCAACAAGGAGCAGCACACTGTCTTTATTGGCTGTTGCCTTTACCTTTGTCAACAATATGTCACTAAGACTATTTTTGTATGATAATAATGGATGTGATAATAATTGGGATACTTATGATTATAGATAAGCCATTGCAATTGAAGTTTAATTTTGGGTTGACTCCTTTTTATTAATGCATTAAGTACTGAAAATGTCAGAATTTCACATGACATTGTGATAAATATTTTTCACATATAATTATCTCTCACATTTTTGGAAACTTATGAAGGACTACACCATAGATTGCAGAATCAAAGCAAAGGCGACTATGGTATCAAATGAGTATCTAAACTGAAGACAAACATTTGCATTTGGTGTAGTTTTCATATGTGAGATTACAACCTGCCTCCTGAATAATTCATGTAGCATATGTGAGTGTGTAGATGGTTCTCTCTGTGTCTGTGGATCTGAAAATGCAAATCCACAGACATCATTTTTCCCTAGCACCTGTATATGTGCCAATGCAGTAAAAATCATATGTTTCACATTGAATTTTAACTGTGAGACCCATCATTAATTTGAAAGTTAATATACTATTACACTTTGCATGGATTTGACCTTTGAAACTCTCAGACATAATATAACATATAATGAAATAGTAGCTCCTAGCTTTTCATTATCATATGATGGACAAAGATGTTGGTTTATGTCTTCCACGATTTTTTAAAGTTCAGAAATGTATTAAGTGTGATCTTCATTCTGATAATATATTCCTTATATATTTTATGCACATTTTATTTGAAATTACAGCACAGTAAAAACAAATAAATACATGATTATTTACACTGCTCTGGCAGGCAGACTAAAAGCATGCTTCTGTTACATTTATTATTTCATCTACCATAATTGTTTTCTGTAAAATACGAAGTGAAATCACAGTAATTAATATACTCAACACATAAATATCTTACGCCTCTACAAAATAATTTTATCAGATGCAAGTTCATCTTTATCGGAAGATAATACAGATCCGCAATAGTAAAAGACGTAACATCTGATTGTCAGACATTTGGACAGTGGAAAATTCTTTTGTTAAAAAAAAAAAAAAAACAAACGAAAGATCTCCCAGTTGCAAGCACTTTACAGCTTGATGGTATTTGTTTCTATCATGCCATTTTCCTTATTGGACAGCACATAGGAGAATGCTTTCTACTGGCTTCAAATGTATTCGTATAACAGGCATTGTTCAAAGGAAAGGCTCTCTACATGCATCACAATTTCTGCCTTGCTACTGCCATTTCGTTCACACTTAGGTGATACATCCATCCTCATTAGGGAGCACTCTTCTCTTTGGACAGACTATTCCCTACAATCAACCAAACCTGTTCTCCTTTTGGATTTAAAATATCCTCCAAACATTGTTTCTCATTGCTTTCCTTTTATGGTCTCCAATACTTTTTTCTTTAACAATAATATATCCTGCATTTATTTATGTCTTACATCGTCAGAGTTTGTATTTAGAAGGATATAAGGTATAGAGAAGAATAAAAGAGCATATCTCCAAGTATTATATTTGAAATAAGTAATGCCCCTCAAAGACCAGTTTTTTGAAAGTATGCTTAATCATTGCCAGAAGGGAAGAATAACGCATACGTATTTTATATGTCTAGTCACCTACTATATAATATTTATAAAGCATATTTCTAGTTCTCATGAAGCTTAAATATTTTATGATTATTATTTCTGTAATTTTATAAGAATCCTCTTAGAGATGTATTTTGTAAGTTAAAAAATTACCTGATGTGGCCAGGGGAACATGTGCATATGAATGACAGCTGATGTAATGGAGAAAATGTATTTAACTTGGAAATAGTAGATAGGGGTCCATTTTAACTCCTGCAGCCATAGTTGTTCCTTAGTGCACTTACGGATCCTGTGTTTTTCAGTTTGTATGCTGTTACCTTCACTTTGCTGTGAGTTGAAACTGCCCACAGTTTCACACACTGGGTTCTTCTCAGCCAGGAGGGAACAAAGGACCTGAAATAGAGAGTTTGAGATGCAAAAAGAAAACACAAAGCCAAGTTGTGTCCCAATCAAGGCTCCATTTTACTTAGAATAAGCCAGGGTTTTTATAGTTACAAGAGAAAGAAAGTTCAGGTGCCAAAGTCCCCAGGTTAGAGGATCTTCAGGCAGTGGACATGTTCAGGTGATGGGCGTGCTCAGGCCATGGGGGTACTCAGGTGATGGGCATACCAGGTGGCTTCTTCAAAGACAAACCAACAGTCAACAGAGAACATCTGTCTTAGCTCCCAGGTGTTAGCCCCTAAGCAGAGGCTGCCAGAAGTCCAATGACTGAAGTGAAGAGGGTAGGTAACAGTGAGTAATACACCAAGAGAACTATTTCAATAGGAAGTATTTATTGTGTTCTGTGGCTTCAGCAACTCTAGTCCGTCAGGACCAGTGATCTTCTAGTGTGACAATGAAATGAAATATATAAGCAGATGAATGCTTCTTTACAAATCTCTTTACACAATAGAAATTATTCAGCTACTTGAAAATTATGTATGAAACTCACTAAGAAATGGATGGAGCTGCAAATGGTCACTTTAGTGATGTCTCCCATACCCAGAGGGAGAATGTCACATGTTTTTCTCTCATTTGTGGATATTAACTTTGTCTCTTCAGTTATGTGTGCTTTATTTGGCATACCCATGGAAGGCAGGGACTTACTAAGTGGCCATAGGAAGGAGCTTTCAAAATAATTTAGCAAAATAAGTGTGCTATATTCTTTTCTAGGGTCCATGAACTTCTCTAGCCACAGCGTTTTTGTCCAATAAAGGCGTGTTGTACTTAAATCCTATCAGAAAGTTGTTGGTTTCTTGTGACATTTTCCCTCTAGTTGCACCAGTGAGCATGTTCTTCCAGGACAGTAATTACTTTGTAGGAGGGGTGATTATTTTTCTCTTTCAGTAGTATGTATGCATAGAACCTTGCAGCACTATGCAGACTATCCTGTAGGGGTGACTCCTCCAGGTGAGTAGTGGCTTGATTTCTTCATGATTAGTGACTCAGACTCATGATGTTTCAGCAATGCAGTCTTTTTATGAGGTTCTGGGGGGATAGCCAAAAGGATAGGAATAATCTTTAGTATTTGGAGGAGGAAGCATGTATAGGAGCTCCTCAGCCAATATCTCCAAAAGAAATAATCCACTTCTGGCACCAGTCATTTTACAAGTTAGCTTTTGGTATCTACTGGGGGACATTTTGCTACATTATAGGGTAGCTCCATTTTGACCCCTTCCTTCTTCACACAGACATATTTCTACATTCCTACACATACATTGTCTATAGACATTTATGTTCAGTTTCTTCCCTATTTTTAAATACTACTACTATTCAGAAGAATCTGAGGAAGGAATATTACTAGCCTTATTTTACATCTGAGGAAATTGTGGCTTTAAAGAGTTATAAACTTGGCAGAATCTCTAGGCTACATGATGCAAGAAAAGACTGCATTTTCAGGTTCTTTTCACATAAGCAAATACCATTTGAAGCACTTTAGTAGTATTTTCTAGCACCATTTTAGCCAAAAATGATGGGTCTGTGATTTCAAATAACTTTCTGGATCTAGTTTTAACTCTCATACAAAAACCTAATGGGTGGGTAGTTCCTTCAACTATTACAATGGTTTGAGAAAGGTTTCATGTTTACATGTGGGAACTTCTGCATAACATAGCTCTTCCATTTTCCATTGACAAAATAATGAGCACTACTTTTTATATTAGTCTGTTGATCAAATGTCTTTAAAAACTCTCCCCTTGCCTAAAGAAATAGTAGCTTTTAGTAAGTCCTCTTTTCATGAATTAAAAACAAAACAATAGCAACCATCCTTCAAGAATGCAATAATACCATTTCAGTTATCTATGTAGTTTTATTTTTATTTTGTAATGGTGGAAATCTACTATCTTATTAAACTCCTTGATGAATCTGGCTTGAATTTCAAAAGCAGTGTAAAAGGTCACAAATTAACTGAAATATTGGTTTCACTCATGTATAAAATTAATCTGTAGCCAGATTAAGTGAATTTGCAGTTATTATTATTGAAATATACTCTAAAATGATTTCAGGCAGAAAGTTCTTGAATTCTAACCTGCCCGTGTCCTCAAGCTTAAAACTTCTTCACTTTCATTTTGTAAATTCAACATTCTATAACGTGAATTCACTACAAATCAGGAACTCTTTCCTGTAGACAGCCATGTGTATTATTTTTATATGCTGGCAAGTATGGCTTTATTTCTAAGCAAATATTCCTTGATTCCATTTGTAAAATATTTCTGAAGAAACAAAGACGGCTTTGAACATATTTTCATTTTTCTCCTTTTACTGAGATTATAGTTCTTTGAACATTCCTCAGATGAATTTCACCTCTCCCTTTTGTCTATTTCAAAGAAAAAGAGCCTTTGAAAATGTGCTTTTTCTCTCTTTTAATATACTGAAAGCTTCTCTTATACATAAATGAAATTTCCATGTGGTATCATAGTTGTCCTTGGGGACAGGTGACGGTAAATGGAGAAAGAAGAAAACAAATCTATTTACAGCTTTTCTTACATTTTACATAGTCAATCTTTGTCCTCAATTCTCATCATATCTGTTGTTTTGCATACAACATAGAGAGAACAACATTCACATACAAGTGTGCATCATTATGAGAATGCCACTCTCAGATACAGAAATTTTGAGCTGCTTTTACATGCTCATATGTCATGGGTTTGTGGAGGTATATGGAGAACACAGAAACCCAGAAACTAAGTCATCTCTTTCAAGGACTGGGCAGAGACAAATACAAAGGAGACTATACTTTCACTGTGAAAGTTATCACAGCAACAATATGTTTCTTTCTTCACCATTAATTTTAAGCAAAGAAACTAAAATCTGAGTCTTATTCTTGTAAGATTTAAGACTCATGTCTGTGATGGTTAATTTTGATTTTCAATGTAACTAGACACACATATGCATGGATCTGTTAGGGTACCTGTAGGTGCTATTCGTGGTTGTCAACTTGGCCATGTCTGAAATGAACTACAATCTAGAATTAGAAGGCTCATCTGTGACCCTAATCTGGAGGCTAAGAGATACAAGTTTCTAACCTGAATCTTGGCATGGAGACCTTGAGGAATAGTGGCTATGAATCCCATAGGATTAACATAGAAAGCTCTATGAGTTCGAGACCATCTGGGATTAAAGGTGTGGTGGCATAGTGGCTATGAATCCTAGAAGATTAAGACTGAGAGATCTACGAGTTCAAGCAAGGTCATCTGGGGTTAAATGTGTGGTGGCACACTCCTTTAACCTGGGCCACACTTTTTGCTGGAGACCTATATAAGGACATTGGAAGAAGGAAGGCTCTCTCTGCTTCGCCTCCTTGCCTTGTGGGACTGAGCAACTGCTGGATCCATTCACAGCTGCTGCTGACTGTTGTTGGGAGTTGATTGTTGGGAGTTGGACTACAAACTGTAAGTCATCAATAAATTTCTTCACTACATAAAGACTACCATAAATTCTGTGAAGACCCTTCCCTAGAGTGAGCCATAACTTCTGTTAATGGCCCAGACATAAAGAGGCCAAGTTGGGGCTGCTTTTTTCCTGGATGTCTTAGCTTGATATTGGTACATGGATCTATTCTGTTGCTGCTATTCCTGTTGCTACCTTAGCTAATATCAGAACCCAGCATTTTCATTCTTTCAAAGAAGGTTGAAGATCAGAATCTCTCTAAGTCTTCAATGCCAGGTTGAGATTTCTGAAGAATACAGCCTAGTGGACAAAACATTTTTTTTCAGCATCTCAAATGTTCACATAGCCACTATTGGAACACCATTCTATACTGTATGTGGCAATCTAATAAACTGTTATATATTATAGTCTCAATTCTGTTCTTCTGAGAACACCAAGTAATACAATATAGCAAAGTCTCACAGAAATGCTACCAAACCTAATGTGAACAGGGACAGCAACAACAGACATGCTGGCATGAGAGATGAAAGCCCACAAGACCTCAAACCATACAAAGAAATACTAAGGACAACTAAAAAATATTGAGAGTGAGAGAAACAGTCTTCCCTTTGAAAGAGTAGACAATCAGTTATCCAATATCAAATGGTTAGCCCCTTTATTCATTACTCAGATAAACACAAGCAACATTATACAGACTGAGCAGAAAAATATATACTTAAGAATATATATGTTTACAGGCATACATATATGCATGTAACAATGAATAATAAAGAGACCATCCATTTGAAAGACAGCAAGAAGAGGTATATAAGAAAGTTTGGAGGAAGAAAAGTGGAGATGATGTAATTATATTGTAATCTCAAAAATATAATAAAAGTAATTTTAAAAATCAAAGTGATAATCTTTCATGAAATAGTTGTGTGCTTTTCTTTTAATTAATTTTAAAAATACTCATTACTTCTATTATATCTGAGTATGAATCCTTAGTAAGTGATAATTTTATTCAGAATGTTTACATGTCAGCAGCAAAAAAGAAATGGTTTTGGGGAATCTGAACTCTGGTCCTCAATCTTGTGTAGCAAACATTTTCACCATGTATCCATCTCGAGCATTATGTTGTAAAATTCATTATTTTCAGCTTCTTCTGCCAAATTGTTTCTGCTATTAAAAGATTCTGTTTACTACTCTATAATAATTGCCATTATTTTATATTCATTTGCACTAGAAATCTAGTATCATTTTTTCTTTGTTTTGAGGCAAGGTATTGCCATGTAGTCATGATTGGCCTCACATTTAGGATCATCATTAGATTCTTCTTCTTTAGCTTCCCATGAGATGAGATTAAAAGCATGCCCTGGAATGAAATTGCCTGCTAACAGCATCAATATGATATTAAAAATCTCTTAGTCCATACTATCAATGAAAGCCCATTTTCTTCTTCATGTATAACATTAATTTCACCCTTGAAAATAGTCATTCAATTTAAACTTTTAAATTTTATTTATTGATTGGATTTTGGATATTAATATGTTACATATGTACTACCTACATGGATAGAGTCTGAGGAGGTCAAAAGAGGAGGTCAGATCTCCTATAACTAGAGTCACAGATTGTTTTGAAGCACCATTTGGGTGCTGGGAACTGAACTGTTTGCTCTGCAAAAGCAACAGGTGTACTTAATCACTGGGAGGTCATTCTGATCCCATTTGGCTACCGTCAAGTGGGACTGGTTATTCTGACACCGATATGCTTATTAAGTTTGATGGCTAGTTCCACAGAAAGGAACACTTGTATTAGAAATTTCTTGAATTTCTTCCTACCTTGTAGAAATGTGGATGAAAAAGAAATGGTCAGTAAGTGATTCTGAATATCCATCTTCCACTAATCATAAATGAAAAGTCTCATTATTTCACAGGTGTAAGTTTTGTGTTCTTGGCAAAAGCTAGCCGTGGATTTATTTATTTATTTTCTGTTAAGTACTTCTCTCTATTTGGGCTTGGGATTTCTCCACTCACACGTGATGCTACTTTAACTATTTTAAATCACTCTTTAACACTTTACTTTGCTAACATTAAATAACTTTCCATTGTTGAGTTTATAGGAATTTCCAATTTCCACAAATTGCTCCTGCATCCTGTAAGAACTTTTTATATCTATCCTACACTATCCTTTGCTGTTAGATCCTAGGTAGGTATTCATCTTCATAGTGTAAGAAATATCAAATATGATTTCTTCTATAAAATACTATAAAAATTGTATTTAGGTTAAGGAATTAAAACCATTATCTCTCCCTCCAGGTAAAACATTAATGCAAATATTTTAATCCTCCCCACACTGTAAAAACCTTAGTTTACACAAAGGCCCACTGCTCAGTTCTAGGAGTTTGATGACTTGGAGTAGTGAACCCTTTCTTCATGGAGCAGTGGTCCTGTTCTCCTTCCTCATGTCCAATGCAGCAACTCTTTTCAAAAGAGCCAGTTGAATAAGATTCTGAGATTAGACTTCAGCTAATGTGAGAAAGATGCATTCTTCACCTGAGTTAGAATAGAAAACAAATAATTTTGCTCAGTCTGTGCTGCTCTGCCCAAACACACCCTTTTGATCAATAGTGAAGTTTACCTTTTTCAAACATTACAGTTAGAATGGTTGTGCCTTTCTTCATGAACAAGAGCTTATTTCTTTTCTTTTCTTTTCTTTTTTAAAGATTTATTTACTCAATTCTTCACAGACTTAGAAAGAGCAATTTGCAAACTCATCTGGAATAACAAAAGACCCAGGATAGCCAAAACTATTCTCAACAATAAAGGAACCTCTGGTGGAATCACAATCTCGGACCTTAAGCTGTACTACAGAGCAATTGTGTGGTATAGTGACAGGCAGGTAGATCAATGGAACAGAATTGAAGACCCAGAAATGAACCCATGCACCTATGGTCACTTGATCTTTGACAAAGGAGCTAAAACCATACAGTGGAAAAGAGACAGCATTTTCAACAGATGGTGCTGGCTCAACTGTTGGTTAACATGTGGAAAAATGCAAATTGATCTATTCCTTTCTCCTTGTACAAAGCTCAAGTCCAAGTGGATCAGGGACCTCAACATCAAACCTGATACAATGAAACTAATAGAAAAGAAAGTGGGGAAGAACCTCCAGCAAATAGGCACAGGGGAAAAATTTCCTGAAGAGAACCCCAATAGCTTCTGCTCTAAGATCAAGAATTGACAAATGGGACCTTATAAAGTTGCAAAGCTTCTGTAAGGCAAAAGATACTGTCAATAGGACAAAACGGCAACCAACAAATTGGGAAAAGATCTTTACCAACTCTATATCTGATAGAGGACTAATATTCAATGTATACAAAGAACTCAAGAAGTTAGTCTCCAGAGAACCAAATAACTCTATTAAAAAATGGGGTACAGAGCTAAACAAAGAATTCTCAACTGATGAACACCAAATGGCTGAGAAGCACCTAAAGAAATGTTCAACATCCTTAGTCATCAGGGAAATGCAAATCAAAACAACTCTGAGATTCCACCTCATACCAGTCAGACTGGCTAGGATAAAAGACTCAGGTGACAACAGATGCTGGAGAGGTTGTAGAGAAAGAGGAACACTCCTTCATTGCTGGTGGGATTTCAAACTGGTACAACCACTCTGGAAATCAGTGTGGCGGTTCCTCTGGAAATTGGACATAGTTCTACCAGAGGACCCAGCTATACCACTCCTGGGCATATACCCACAAGATGTTCCATCATGTAATAAGGACACATGCTCCACCATGTTCATAACAGCCTTATTTATAATAGCCAGAAACTGGAAACAACTCAGATGTCTCTCAACAGAGGAATGGATACAGAAACCGTGGTACATCTACACAATGGAGTACTACTCAGCTATTAAAAACAATGAATTTATGAAATTCTTAGGGAAATGAGTGGATCTGGAGAGTATCATCCTGAGTGAGGTAACCCAAACACAAAAGAACACACATGGTATGCATTCTCTGATAAGTGATTATTAGCCCAGAAGTTTGGAATACAGGAAGAACAACCCACAAACCACAAGAAACTTAAGAAGAAGGAAGACCAAAGGGTGGACATTTCATTCCTTCTTAAAAGGGGGAACCAAATACTCATGGAAGGAGTGGCAGAGACTAACTATGGAGCAGAGACTGAAGGAAGGACAATCCAGCCTGATATAGCTGTCTCCTGAGAGGCTCTGACAATACCTGACTAATACAGAAGTAGAGGCTCACAGCCATTCATTGAACTGAGTACATGGTCCCCAATGAAGGAGCTAGAGAAAGGATTTATGGAGCTGAAGGGTTTGCAGCCCCTTAGGATGAACAACAATATGAACTAACTAGTACCCTCAGAGCTCCCAGGGACCCAACCACCAATCAAGGACTATACATGGTGGGACTGAATGTTCTGGCAGCATGTGTATAGTAGAGGATTGCAAATTTGATCATCAATAGGAGGAGTGGACCTCGGCCTTGTGAAGGTTTTGTGCCCCAGTGTAGGGGAATGCCAGGGCCAATAAGTGGGAGATGGTGGGGTGGCAGGCATAGGGAGTGGGGAGGTAACAGGGGTTTGCTCTTGTTGTTTTTGTTTGTTTGTTTGTTTGCTTGTTTTTTGGAGGGGAACTGGGAAAGGAGAAATTTACATGTAAATAAAGAAAATATCTTAAAAAAATGTAAAAAAAAAAAGATTTATTTATTTTATGTATGTGAGTACACTGTTGCTGTCTTCAGACACCAGAATCAAATCTTGTAACAGATAATTATGAGCCACCAGGTGGTTGCTGGGAATTGAACTTAGGACCTTTGGAAGAGCAGTCATTGCCATCTCTCCAGCCCCAAGAGCTTATTTCTAACAAGACATAATATTTTTTAAAAGCACAAGCAGTATTTTTTTTTAGCTTTTTTTTTTTTAGATATTTTCTTTATTTACATGTAAATTTTCCCTTTCCCAG
>JADRCD010184630.1:0-12178 GCA_019843815.1 Montemys delectorum
AGTCCAGCCCCATAAAGCAGAGCCCATGCACCTACCTGGCCAGTCCAGCCCCATAAAGCAGAGCCCATGCACCTACCTGGCTAGTCCAGCCCCATAAAGCAGAGCCCATGCACCTACCTGGCTTTTATTAACATGATCATTGGGGTGCACAGGCTTCTTGCTGCCAAGTTCCCCTCCTAACATTTCAATCGCTCTGTTGCTAATGACTTCATTGACATTCATGTTTGTCTGGGTTCCTGAGCCGGTCTGCCAGACCACCAGAGGAAAGTGATCATTTAATTTGCCTTCGGCTACCTGCAGGAGAGAAAGCATTAATAGTAAGTCTTTTTAAAAGAAGCAAAACTAGGTATTTGTTTAGTTATTTAAAAACCAACCATGCTTGAGTAAAGCTCTGCTTACAGAACTTTCTCTACAATGTCAGTTGTTCCATAGGCTAAGTGGCTTGCTAATAGCTTCAAGACAGTTAAATGCAGCTGTGGCACAATCTTAAATATCTGTGGCATCAGTTTTCCCAATTATAGATACTTTGAAACATGAAACTTTTTTTTTTTATTAGATATTTTCTTTATTTACATGTCATGATTTCTCCTTTCCTGGTTTCCCCTCCAAAAAACAAACAAACAAATAAAAACAAGAACAAATCCCTGTTGTCTCCCCCCTTCCTCATGCCTGCCACCCCACCCTCTCCCACTTATTAGCCCTGGCATTCCCCTACACTGGGGCACAGAACCTTCACAGGGCCAAGGGCCTCTCCTCCCACGAAACGTGAAACTTTGTATACTCTGAATGATGACAATTCACTGGCCTCAGATAAGAACTACGTGGAAGCCATTTTCCTTGTTTGGTCTGTGCTGCCTACTGCAGTGGAGGACCACCAATGAGGCTGCTAGTGCGAGGTCTTCAGACACACTTACCACAGTTGCTCAGCAGGCACGTCTAACAGACGATACTGCCACAGTCAGCATGATAGTGAGCCAAGGGCTCGATAATGTGAGTTACTAGTAGATACTTCACTGCACAGATGTCCGGTGAGCAGCAACTGCCAAATGCAAAGCTCTGCACAGGTATGCCAGTGTGTGTGTGTGTGTGTGTGTGTGTGTGTGTGTGTGTGTGTGTGTGAGTGGGAAGGTATGCCAGTGTGTGTGTGTGTGTGTGTGTGTGTGTGTGTGTGTATGTGAGTAGGAGGCCAACTCTATGGAATTCAGAGCTCTCTTTCAGCCTTTACATAGATCCTGGAAGTCAAGCTGGGGTCTCTGGGCTTATGAAGCAGAAGCCTTTACCCACTAACCTATCTCACTGCCCCTCAGAGATGTTCAAAGTCTCAATTTATGTGGCAGCTTAAAAACTGCAGGTTTCCTAACACAATACTTAACTCTACTATGAAATAATTAACTTAGAAGATCAGAAAATACTTGAGAACTCCATCAACTTGAAGAGCTGTCTCCTTCTCCAGCTCTACGAACATAACCATTGGTCACCTGCCTAGCGCATGAAGGAAAGTGTAACTTCATCACAGAGCCAGTACTTCTCCCTGACTTGGCAGCACCTGCTTCCATCTCCCTGGTGGTGGGCGGGTGTTTATGAAGGCCCCCCAGAACTGTGGGCTCCCCCTTCACAGAGCCAATTACTCACAGGATGAAAATATTTTTAAAAACCTTTTTAAAAGCTGTGCTTGTACCAAGCATGTACCTCTTATATTTACACGTACTGTTACACAGCATTTACACTATCAGCTTGTATAAGCTATTACAAGTAAGCAAGAAACAACTTAAAACACATGACAGGGAGTGCACAGACTTTATTACATATTTCACAAAAGGAACCTGAGCATCTATGGATTCTATCTACTATGTATGCTGGGGGACAGATCGTACATAGAGAGACCATTTTCTGTCCATTTTCTTTTTTTAAACTTTCACATTTAAGACCATAGAGTATGTTTTTAAAAAAAAAATGTTCCTCTGTCTGAGCTCAGGCTCTATTCTATGCCAGTCTTTAGGAACTAATTAATTTTTACTACTGATAACCTAACTATGGTAAGTGCACATTGCAGAGGTAATACTTTAAATACAATGTTTCAACTCATCTGTGACTACTTCCTCAAGTTAGCACCTAAGGAGATTACATTCTTGAGATGTATAACCAAAAAATCAACTACTTTAAAAAGCAATCATTTATTCGTAAGATTAAAAACCTAAAGTTCAAACCATCTTTTTCAGTTTTTTTCTTAAAATTACATAAATCAACAGAGACTTAAAAAGTGAAGAGACTTAAAAAAGATGTAAAATTACCCAGAAATGTCATCCCAAGATGTTTCAAGCACTGCATTAAATCCTCACTGAGTAACCAGGATAAAGCTGCCACACTACCCTGAAACTCATTAACTCCAGTGCCCTCCTGCTGACAGAGCTTATCCGCACCCAGTGGACCTCAGAGCTTCGGCGCCATCGTGCAAACATGATTATCACCTCCTACCTCGTCTGCTGCCTTCATGATTGCACTAGCAATCTTTGGATCGAGACCATACTCCTGGTTTACTTCAGCAGCAGCTCGCTTCAAGATGCCAAAAGCTTGAATGACTGGGATCTAAAATTAATCAGAAGAACACCTTAAGTCTGCAATTGTAGATAAGCATGAAAACCTGTTACTTTATGCAGATGCAAAAAATGGTACCAAAGTTATAAACCTCAAAAATTTAAAAATCAGAGAAAAACTGCTTCTGTGTACAATGAATCAATAGAACAGAAAAAAAACTGAGGCTTGAATATGTGTACATATATCTATAACCAGAGATATAGATACACATAGAAATGTTTGTATAAAGACAATGCCAATGGTAACTGTGCTTCATGGATGCATACTATAAAGTACTGAATTTATTTTATACTTTATGTATTAAAATAGTTTTCAATCATTTCCCCTTAGAGATGCTGCATTTTAATCCTGACTTTAAAACAACCACAAAAGAGCAGAGATGTCAGTTGGGCACATGAAATCAGGCAGGGATTTGAATCATAACCATAGCCGTTCGGATGGGTGACTGAGTCTAGTGCTGGCAAAGCCATAAAAATGAGAAGGGGTCACAGGGGTCATGGCAGAGAAAGTTTCATTACCCAACAGCAAGATAAGGAAGCACAGGAAAGCCTGAGAGGAAGGGGATCGTGACATTGTTAAATGACTCACCGACAAGGTCACAGTCTCACCACCTCCAGCCCCTCTCAAGATTAAGTACAGACATTCGTGATACTAAGGAGCTAACTTTCCTTTAGAACTGAGGTACAAACACTTGGATCTAGTCATACTTAGCTCCCTCTAGGCCTACCTGTGCCCTGCACTGACCATCTCTCTACCCCAGCTGGGCTCCTGAAGGGTGAGATGTACTTCACCAACTCTTCATGCCTTAGCATGCCTGAAATCAAGATGTATCCTCCCGTCAGTGACAAGTCACAACTCCAGCCGCTTCTTCCAGCAAAGACATCCTTCCACAGGTTATTAGGACCTGCTGCTTTGGGGTTACAATGTAGACTGAAGACCAGCAGCTCTCTAGAAACCCCCTGGGACTCCAGCGGCAGCAGACTGGGATTGCCCAGACATCGGGGCTGCTGGGAATGGAAACCTATCAGCTCCTTGGGCTTTACACTGGGAGACAACTACTGTTAGCTCCTCACAGCAGCCTGTAAGCGGCTCTGATGCCTCCCATACAGACACAGGTTCTCTGTCTGTCTCTGCGCTCGCACATATGCTCGCTCGCTCTCCCTCTCTCTCTCCCTCTCTTTTTCTCCCCCACCTCTCTCTCTCTCTCCCTCTCTCTCCCTCCCTCCCCCTCCTGATCCTTTAGAGAAACCTGGCTAATAAAGCCTATTAGCAAATTATTTACTATAACAGCTAAAATCCAAAGTACTCAAATTCTTGTTTGAAAACAGCATTATAAAATTCATTACATAGACAGCTAGTTTTCTCATAACTTTACATTTTAATTTTGTAAAATATTTACAAAATAATATGACTTGTGTGAACACAGCCTAGTTCTAAGCCAACATCTCCACAAAGCCACTTACTGGCATACGTTCCGTTGCACCTCCGATCTTAAAGTTCATCGTAGATCTTACGGTCTGAGCACCATAATACTTATCAGTTGGGACCTTCAATTCACCAAAGGTGTCGTATTCTACACGGAAGGAGTTTTTACTTGCCTAAAGACAAAAAAGACATCATATTAGCTTGAAAAGAAAGCCTGGATGAAAGAAAACAAAATCTGATCAGCTTTAAGGGAAAAAATTAATAAGTATCATAAAAACATAAAAATCCCATCTTGACTGTCAGTCTATTCCCCCACTTTCAGTTTTCCTTCAAATAATTTGACATCCGTATGTATAAACTCTGGCCTTAACAACAGCTTATACAATTCATATACTGCCCAGATTATAAACACAGAAAGTCTCTGAAATACAAGAAAAAAAAAGAGAAAAGAGAGAAAAAGAAAGGATATGCCTATTAGTAGTCAAGATTTGACTAATCCAGACCTCACTTAAAGTTTATTTTACTGGAAACTTCTGAGACACACAAAACCACTTTGAGACTTTTAAACTTACTTAACCAAAGCTAAAATGTCTCCTAAGGTGGAAACGTCAGGGTTCCTTGGAGAGCCAGTTGTGTCGGATCACAGTGTTTTACTGGGGCAGACACACGGGAAAGGGTGTTTTGCTAAGGCAGACAGCAAACACTGGCCCTTCTTTCCTTCCTTACTTTCTTACGGAGTGCCAGGATGCTGGCTCCCCGGGAGAACAGCTCTCATCTGTACTTTATAAAATTACATTTTTTATGATTATCACCTGTGTTCAAAATTACTAAAATTTCATCGCTAAGTATCAATAATTTATCTTCCAAATAAGTTACAGTAGTGTAAAAAAAAAAAATTACTTGACATGATTCCTTTTTAGTCACATGCTTCAGCTTTCAATCTTAAAAAAAAATGTAATTCCAAATTGAGTTTAATTCCTTGGAGGGGAAACTTAACGGCTGAGCACTTGCCGGGCACGCGGGAAACTGTGGGTCCACACCACAGCACCACTAACCTAGAGCAGAAGAGATGGAGCTAAATCTAAGATTTTCATACCCACATTTAAAATTTAAGGTGCAGAAAAGTGAACTGCGGCTAAAATCACAATCTCGGCAGACGCTTCAAACGCATCCCGTCTTTATCACTAACGCACACCCAATGTAAAAACAAAAGCAAATTAACTATGGCATCTCAGCATATAACAAACTCTTCCAAAACCCCATTTCCGACCTTTAACCTCAGGTGTTACGGTTAATACTGTCACCTGAACAGGACTGATCACCAATCAGACAAGCCTCTAGGCCTGCCCAAGATGGCTCATCTAGATTAGAATAACTGAGACGGGAAGGCATCTAAGCTGTGTGCACCACCGTGTGGGTGGCAGGCTGCAGCCTGCGTGTGCTGTGGTGGATAGCCAACACCAAGTGCTCAGCCCTGAAATCACCCGTGCATGAGCCACACTCCACTGCGTCAAGTGCACATACAGGCATTTAGATACTGGGGTCCTCTGAACAAGACGTCCTCCATCGTCTCAGGCATATGGACTCGTGGTCCCCAGATAATGGTTGTTTGGGAAGACTGAGAAGGTATGGCCTTGTTGAGCAAGTATGTCACTAGAGAGCTTAAAGGTTATTAACATTCTGAGTTTGCTCTCTCTGCTGCCAAATTAAAGCCCTCCCTTTGATAAGCTGCCTTGGTCATGGTGTTTTATCACAACAGAGAATTAACTAAGACACACACACACACACACACACACACACACACTAACCACCAAGAAAAAGACGGCAGGATTTTGATATAAAGTGAGGGGATTGGTACATATAGGAAGGCAAGGGAAGGGGGAAATTATAGTTATATTTTAATTTAAAAACTAGAATATAAAATAATTTTAAAGTTATAAACCAATCTGTCAATGATGCTCTCTCTTCTTCCTGACTTCGCACCCAGTGTGTGCGCACTCAGTGTGTCCAGTTACCTTAAGTCCCTGGTATCATGCCTGCCCTGCCAAGCAATACTGCAGCCTGGAATTGTGAATCAAACCTCCCTTCACTGAGTTGTAGGGAGGAGACTCTGGCCCTCTGAACCATCTCGACAGCTCCTTGGGTAATCTTTGCCAACAGCCTCTGGACTCTAAGCATAACTGGACCATTTTATTTACAGGGCCCCAAGCAGAGAAGGGGTCAGTAATGCGTCATACCTCCACATGACGCACTTCAGGTGAACTCTGAAGTGTCCTTTTAAATAACAGGGCTTCCAGGGTCATGTGAATTTCTCAATCCTAGAGAACAACTTTTAACAAAGTCAACAGGCTTGCTGGAAATTACAAGGGGGCTAAAGGGCAAATGTTCTTGGAACCATGGAAAAAGAAAAGTATCTTAATTCTATTTTCTAATATAACCCTTAAGCAAGAAACTGCATCCCGGGGATGAAGCCTACTTGATCATGATGATTCTTTTGATGTGTTCTTGGATTTGGTTTGCAAGAATTTATTGAGTATTTTTGTATCGATATTCATAAGTGAAATTGGTCTGAAGTTTTCTTTCTTTGTTAGGTCTTTGTGTGGTTTAGGTATAAGAGTAATTGTGGCTTCATAGAACGAATTGGGTAGAGTACCTTCTGTTTCTATTTTGTGGAATACTTTGAGGAGTATTGGTATTAGGTCTTCTTTGAAGGTCTAATGTAACTCTGCACTTGTCGGGCAGTGGTGGCGCACACCTTTAGTCCCAGCACTTGGGAGGCCGAGGCAGGCAGATTTCTGAGTTCAAGGCCAGCCTGGTCTACAGAGTGAGTTCCAGGACAGCCAGGGCAACACAGAGAAATCCTGTCTCAAAAAATTAAAAACAAACAAACAAACAAACAAAAAACCTCTGCATGAAACCCATCTGGTCCTGGGCTTTTTTTTGGTTGGGAGACTATTAATGACGGTTTCTATTTCATTAGCAGATATGGAACTGTTTAGATGGTTGAGGAGTTAAAGGACCCAAGAGGTTTGCAGCCCCTTAGGACAAACAACAATATGAACTAACTGGTACCCTTAGAGCTCCCAGGGACTAAACCACCAACCAAAGAGTACACATGAAGGGACCCATGGCTCCAGCAGCATGTGTATAGCAGAGGATGGCCAAGTTGGCCATCAATAGGAAGAGAGGCCCTTGGCCCTGTGAAGGTTATATGCCCTAGTGCAGGGGGAGGGAGGAGGGAACAGGGGTTTGTTTTAATTTTTTATTTTGTTTTATTTATTTATTTTTTTTTGGAGGGGGACCTGGGAAAGGAGATATTGTAAATAAAGAAAACATCTAATTAAAAAAAAAAAAACTTCTATTTTCACATTTGCCATGATGGGTTCGTTCCACTTTCCTGATCCCCTAAACAAGCTTTAAAACAAAAAGAAACACAGCCTTTTTAAAGAGATTTTAAAAGGCATTAAAAGTCACCGGAGCAAAGTTCCAGGAACTTTAAGCAGCCTGAACTTTATAGCGCTTTCCAAGATTTATGTTATTGTGTGTGTGTGTGCATGGTTATGTGTGTGTATATGTGTGTTATGTGTACATCTGTGAATATGTTTGCGTACACGCATGTGTCAAGGCTATTAAGAGTGTGTTACAGGTCCCCTAAAGCCTACGTAAAAGGTGGGTGTGAACTACCTGACACAGACACTGAGATGTGCTTCACTGGTGTCATCCCCCCAGGCCCCAAGACTGTACAGCAAGATGTCATTCAAGTTTCTAGAAGTTCAAAGAATGTCTTGGCCCTTTTAAGGACACTGGAGGAGGTATGACTAAGAAGCACAGTACTGCACAGTGTTTTCCCAAGTTCTATCTTGCTGAGCCCCTGCAATGATCTGTTTTCCATGTGGAAACTGGACCAAGCCAGAAAGCAGCGGTAGGATTTGAAATCACAACCCGCACTGCGGAAGGCATGCTACACCTCAGAGCGATCTTTCTAACCATTCACTTCTCAAACTTTTCCTAACAATACACACTCACGTTTTACATTTTCTAAAGAACTCTAAACAGTAAAGGGGCTTAATGAAGCATGTCATACCTTGGACTTGGCCCCTTAAGTTCCTTTAGCTGTCTTTCTGAATACAAAATCTTGATTAGGGCTATTGTTCGGTCCTATCCAATCTGCTCAGGCATGCTTCGGAGTACTTATGTTCATAGGCCCACATTTACGGATTTCTGAGTTCTACACAAGTTGTGAGAGAGAACACGTGTAACCTCACAAGGTAAACAGTCAAGTTAGTAGAAGTAAAGCCTTTCCGTTCAGAAGACACACCGGTTTCATTCACTTCGAGGGCCTGAAAGCAGGAAAGAGCACTCTGGTGGACCAAGAATCCAGAGCTGGATGGACCCTTGCCTAGGGGAGCATCTTGTCTGTGTCCAGCCAGCAGGGCTTGCTATCGGGGCAAGGAAGAGACTTCCCCTTTCCCCGGGCACTCCTCTGTCTCCGCTATCCCTGCATCCCGGCATCCCCCACCCTCTGCCCCGGTGCACGCGCTCTCCCAGAGAAGGTGTCCTGGACCGAGGGCCCCTGCAAGCTCAGGCGTTGGCCAAGTCTGCCCTGACACCCAGGCTCCCCAGCAGGAGCGCGTCCCTCGGCTCTGCCCGCAGCCCCAACACACTCGGCTAGAGGCGGCGTCCAGGGTGGAAGCTGAGCCCAGGCGCGGCCCGCGGGGACACTCGGGACACGCTGACTTTGAAGGTCACCGAGGGGAGGCCCGGCCCGAGATGACCGCTCACCATTCGCGCAACGTTCGGAGCACACCGCGGGAGGCTGGCCGACTCCCCGGACATTGCAGCACTGGCAGACCGGACCCGCAGTAGGCGACGCGAGCGTTCAAGGAGACAGAGTGCTCGGTACATGGTGCTGCTAGACGTGGGTGGAAAGCTGACCCCCTAAGCCACGCCCCCTGACGACGTCAGATCCCGACCACGCTCGTACCCAATCAAACGCCTCGTCCCGAGCACGTAGGCCGGTACTAACCATGACTGGCCAATCCTAACTGAGGGGGCGGATTGCCTTCCCTGGGCCTATGGTAAGGCTGTTTGAAGTCCTGGGAAACTGTGCGGAAGGAATCATGGGAAAAGACGTGAGGCGGGAAGGCAAATCTTCCGACAGTACTTTAAATGTGGCTGCTAGGAGGCGGGATTGATTGTTAGCTGAAGATGCCTGTAGTGCTAGGTCCGTGAAACAGCCTACAAAGAACATGTAATCAACTTACCATTTGTCCTGCAACCATCCATGATGTGAATCCGTATGAATCCATTTCTGTCAAATACTATCTTCCTAGGAGTTTTACAAAGTGCCGCGAATTTTAGACAAGGAAGTAGTTATTAATTGCCCCACAGTGTTTCTAATTGTTATTTTGGAGTTAATTTTCCTATCACTTTTTAAAAAGTATCATTTACTTTATGTATGTGAGTACACTGTAGCTGTCTTCAGACACACCAGAAGAGGACATCAGATCGGTTACAGACGGTTGTGAGCCACCATGTGGTTGCTGAGAATTGATCTCAGAACCTCTGGGAGAGCAGTCACTGCTCTTAACCACTGGGCCATCTCTCCAGCCCTTTCCTCTGTCTTTTAACATGTCCTCTGATAACATTTATAATGTGTCTCTTCGTTTAGTTTTCTGTTGCAGAAGAGGGCAGTTAAAGAGAAAGTTCTTCAGGCCTTAAAGTATGGTTTCAATTTATAGCCTCAGCACTCTAGAAGCCACTGTAGGGAAGTGTTGAATTCAAGGATAGCCTGGGCTTCATAGCGAGCCTGCCATAAATGCACTGTTAACCTGCAGCCTTCACACTTGAAAAGTGGAGGTAGTGAGAATAGTAGTTCAGGGCCATCCTTGGCTACACAGGGAGTTTGAAGCCAGCGAGGGATACAAGACACCCTGGTCAGCTCCAGGAGAACCAGGGCTACAAAATGAGACCCTGTCTCAAAAAAAAAAAAAAAAAGTCATTTTAAAGCCTACTGCTATAATTGAATTCTGTGCTGGAAATGTTCTTAAATAAAAAATACCTATGATCTTTCTAACTTAATGGTATTCTGTTTCATGAATTTAAAATTTGTGGGAATTGGTTCTCTCCTTGCAACATGTGGATACAGGGAATGAATAAAGTTTGAGGCCTAGCAACAAGTGCATTTTCCTATTGAGGGTCTCCGGGACTCAAGGATGTCTATTGATATTCCTAGGTTTTTTATTTTAAGTTCTTTTTAACATTGGTACCTGGACACGTTTCAGTTATTACTCATCTGATTAGAGTTACCATTTTATTTTTTGTTTGTTTCGTTTCTGTTTCAAGCATATATCCAGTTCCTACCCCAATTTAACTTTTTGAAATCCTGCATGATGAATTTAATATGTGTAGATTAATTAATATCTTTTAACAATCACCTAATTCACATAAAATATTCCAGAAATTTTTCTTTTCTCTCTTCTTAATGATTTTTATTTCACTGAAAAACCATGTAACCCAGGCTGGCCATAAACTCACAGTCCTATTGCCTCAATGTTCCCTGGGATGAGATTGTAGATGTGGGCCATTTAAATGTATTAATTCATTAAACACTGAAAAAAACCTTACTAGGCAGTACCCAGTATGATCCCCTTTGCAAAGAGAACATTGATGTCTAAGAACTCCCAACTATCAATGTATATTTGATACACGAAGTTGATACTTATCAATGAAAGTAATTTCCTACTTGAAACAGCAATATAAAGTTCCATTTTGGCTAAATAAAATGTCTACCAGTGAGGATCAAAAGGTAAAACATATAGAGAATGTGGAATGGGAGTGGCCATAATGTGAGAAACATTGGCTTAGTTCATGGTTGTCAGTAATCAACATGAAGTTAAAGCCTTTTCACTAATTGTACATCTTTATTTTAGGATGCAACCTTCTATCTAGGTAAAATAGTGGTTTCACTTTGCTTAGGGTTGTATTTCTTTAAACTCTGGACTGGTCTGATAATAGGGACCCGCTATGTTCTTGTCAGTGCCTGGTGACTTTGTTTGTGTTTCCAATTTATTTGCACTCTGTTCTTTAGGGGATGTGACCTTTGTCCTCCTTTTGGAGACAAGTAAAAACCTAACCTAATGGTTTTCTCTTCTGCTCTAAAACTCAACCCCCAGCTGACAGAACTGACATCAGGGTTCGAATCTGGTCAAATCCTGGGGCGAGGATAACAGTTTAGTGGTAAAATACATGCACCGGGTTCAGGGTTCCATTCTAGCAGTGAGGAAAGAGACTGAGCTGGGAAGGGGCCTCTTATGTTTCTCAATAAAGGCCTGAAGGAATAAGTATACACCATGTAGCTCTGATGGTTAAGAGGAAGTTTTTGTTTTGGGTTTTGTTGTTTTGTTTTGTTTTTTGAAGATTATAAGAAATAACCATTTAAAAAAGGTGTGTATATATAGGAAAATTCTGTAGAAAATTTATAAGACAGAACCATAAAATTCTCCTGTGAATTAGAGGAAATACTGAAAAATAAGAAAAACAGTATGGATGTATTCGTAAGATTAGCAATCTGGCAGAGTAAACATCAAATAAAATAGAGTGGGGATAAACCCTTTGTCTTAGTTACGGTTTTACTGCTCTGAACAGACACCGTGACCAAGGCAGCTCTTATAAAGGACAGTTAACTGGGGCTGGCTGACAGGTTCAGAGGTTCAGCCCATTATCATGAAGGCAGGAGCATGGCGGCATCCAGGCAGGCGTGGCGCAGGAGGAGCTGAGAGTGCTACATCTTCATCTGAAGGCTGCTAGCAGAATACTGGCTTCCAGGCAGCTAGGATGCGGGTCTCAAAGCCCACGCCCACAGTGACACACCTATTCCAACAAGGTTACATCTCCTAATAGTGCCACTCCCTAGACCAAGCACAGACAAACCATCACACCTAGAAACCAGTAATTTCAAGAAAGGGTCATTGGAGCTGGAGAGATGGCTCAGTGGTTAAGAGCACAGGCTGCTCTTGCAAAGGACCCAGTTTGGTTCCCAGCACCTGTGCAGTGGCTCACAACCACCTAAGGTTCTGGCTCCAGGGGATCCTATGCCATCTTCTGGATTCTGAAGATACATGTGTTGACATATGCATGCCCCTCACACATAGACACA
>JADRCD010184632.1:0-23172 GCA_019843815.1 Montemys delectorum
GCCTTCCCGCTGCCTTGACCTGGCTTCCACCCAGCAGCCAGAGACCAGCTTGCCCTTCCATTTTGGCTTCAGGAAGGCTGTCGCTTGACCCTCAAGTGAGCCCCCTACTCCGGGGCTTTGCCCTCTGTCTTCCTGGTAGAGTTAAGAGGGGGCAGTCCTCCACGTCTGCCATCTTGTGTCAGCTCTCGGTTTTTGAAAACAGTCTAGTTGCTTTGCTTGTTTTAATCCCCTTTCTCTACCAACCCACCCAGACCTAGTTTTGGCTCCTTCTCTGTTTCTGAGGACCACGACGTGTCCATCCCTCCTTGGAGCAGGCCCACCAGTTCTCAAGCCTCTTGCCCCAACTGGCCTTCACCCTCTTACATTCTCTTTCTAAACTCTCTGGCCTTAGTGTCTCCACTCTGCAAGGGTTCCACCGCCTGTGGACTTCATCTGGCAGTGGATGCTGAAGACTGTATCTGTCTGCTAATTCTAGGGGGTCCCTTTTGGGCTTCTGCCTCACCTCCTGTCAGATCCCAGCTTGGAAGCCTGAACGTAGCCCTCCCTTTTTTCCACTTATGGCTAGCCCTGCCAGTTCTGTCCCCTCTGCACAGCTTTCTATCCTCCCACGGTGATCCCTACATCCTTCAACTAGCCAGGCGTGCTCACGTCTGGGCACTCTGGGGCGATAAGATTCCCCACCCCTAGAGCTCTGAGCCCTGTAGACTTGAACCAGTTGCTTTGTCCTTGACTCTACCGACACTTCTCCCAGTCATCAGAGAGTCTGTGGCGTTGCCTGCCATGTGGCAGGCCTCACATGAAGCGAATGGAGGCTGCTTCTCTTGTCAGCGAAACTCAGGTTGAAATGCTCTTCACTCTCGTTCGTTGCTTAGTGAGAACTCTGTGGAGGGTCTGCAGGGGTTAGACTGCCTCCCTTGAGGCCCAACACACATCCCACGCAGGCCACCGACTGCTGACAGGTGGCAAGGGCTCAGAAGCACAGCTCATATCTGAGCTGTCAGCTCCCGGGTCTCTACTCGGAGCCTTCGAGGTTTAATTACCTGGGACAGGCAGCGGCTCTTGTGATGGTCAGACAGCGGGGGCGGTGGCCGGCTGGCAGAATCGACTTATGCCTGCCCTCCTGACATACAAGTCCGGGGGAGGTGATGATGAACTGCAAGCTAAAGCCCTGCGCCCCCGCAAGCCCCTTAATATCTGTTTCTTCCGGCCAGCACAGAGGCACTGACGTAGCCAGTTATCCCTAGCTTCTGAGGCTTTGGGTACATGATGGGATTAAATGGAGGTGGAGGTATGCTCAAGTCGGCTAGGAGGAAGGCCCTATGGCAGAGAAAGATGGATGGGCAGGGGTCTAGAGCTGGGTGGCTCGGCAGAGATCTGGATACATCTAGCATCTACAGACCCTTTTAGGCTGTCCCTGAGTTGTCCTTACACAGAGCTAGGAGTCCAGTGGGGTCTGTTGTCTCAAGTTCCTATCCTTTCCTGGGTCCTCTTAGGCTAATGACTTCTCTGAGACAGAACATGGTCCTGTTCCTTCTACAGCAGTGCCCTAGTAGACCATTCAGGGACAAGGAGGACAGGGCAACAGACCCCTTTTCCTCCAGAGGACTCATGGAAAGCGATCTTCTCAACATTGTAGGGTGATGTTTTGAGGGATCCCCAAAGCAACTGCCCCCAACTGCTGCTTCTGTGCCATACCCGTGAACAGCCTGAAGCCTTCTCCTAAAGTGTTATATCTTTGATGTCTGTGGTCCTCGGGGAACTGGATGGGATGGGAAGAGAACATCCCTTCCCACCCTGCCCATGGGCCCCAGTGATGAACTTTGTTCTTCTTCCCTAGTGTTTAACCAATGCCACAGAAGGTGTCCGACTAGCTGCTCGAATTGTGGACACGCCATGCAATGAGATGAACACAGACATCTTCCTTGAGGTTTGTGGCCTTATCCTGCTAAGCTGAGGTAGGATGGTCTTCAGACCACAGCCATGGCCAGAAAACCTTAAGTTTTTCTGTACTTTTTGTGGCCTGGAAGTCCCAAGGCTGTTTTCATCAAATCCTGGTGTCCATTCTGCTCCAGAAGGTCAGCATCCTCAGCTGAGGGCATAGGTAGGATAGGTCCTCACTGAGACCAGCTGCAGGAAGCTGAGTGTACAGGGCCAATCTTCCCCCTGGGCTTAATCATGAGAGGCACAGCCACTGGCCTCCAGGGAGGTTCCGTTCCCACCATGAGGCCATGGATAGACTCATCTTTGGCCTGAAGCCCAGCCTCGCCTTGAGTCGAGCCTTCTTCACGTGCCTCGTGTTGTTATTTTTTCCATGACTATGTCCAGGAGATTAGCCAGGTTGGCATGGAGCTGGGGATCACCCCCACCATCATCCGAGACGAACAGCTAAAGACCAAAGGATTTGGAGGTGCGTAGAGCTGCCCCTCCCACAGTTCTCACTGTACAGGAGAGGCTGGGTGACAGGAGTAGCCTTGGGAGCATTTGGCACAGGGTCTCACCCTGCAGGGGACCTGAAGGGAATGGAATCAGCCTGGGTTCCAGGCCAAGACTAGAGCTTGGAAGACAGAGAGCGCATCCCTGGGGGCGGCAGGGGCAGCCTTCCAGGCTCTGCTGCTGATCCTGGGAGTTACTAGAACCACATCCTTCCCGTCCTCTGTCTCCCACCTCCCATGCTCTTGCTCAGAGCCAGCTCAGTGAGGCCTTCCATTCCTCGATTACACATGTTCATGGCCACGTTCATGGCCCGGTGGATAGTGTTCTTGTATAGAACATACTTCCTGTGACAGTCGTGCAGTGGGGTTGTCCTGGCCTACATGTCTCTCTTAAAGCTACCTCCTTCCCTGATCTCTACTTACCTAGGAACTAGAGGGGAAAGCTGGGCTGTCTTGAGGTCACTGCCACAGTTTCCAGGGATTACAAAATAAGTTCCTTCCAAGGTCCTGGGCTCAGGCAACAGCAGTCTTGGTCACACTCCTTTGCTGGCTTGGGGTTTCACCTGCCACAGCCATGTGAAGACTCGAGGAAGAGGGTCTTGTAGGCTGCTTCTCGGCCTTGGGGCTGGGGGCAGGGGTAATGCTGGTCAGACTGTCCCCCATTTGGTTCCTGTCCAAAAGACAACTCAACTCGCAGTGTGGCCAATGTCCACCTCAGAGTAAGGTGTCTGGGGACAGAGTTGAGAAGGATGAGTTTGTCAAACAGGCCTTTTTGCTTTCCTCATGTTGGGTAGGGCACGTTGATGCATACATAGCCTCTGTGTTCAGGCAGGTACCTCTTTCTCTGGGATGATGGAGCATGTAAGCAAAAAGGGAGGGAGGTGATGGGGCAAAGGCCATGGGAGCTGCAGGAAGAGGGAGGCTTCAAGCTCAGGGTAGGGGACTCATGTGGGCAGGAGAGGCCTTGAAGCATCTTGGTAAGACCCCTTCTGTATCCCCCCCCCCCCCGGAAGTCTCCGCTGGTGCGACAGGCACTTCACTTCTTTCTTTTCCCTATGCAGGAATCTATGGGGTTGGCAAAGCTGCCCTCCACCCACCCGCTCTGGCTGTCCTCAGCCACACCCCTGATGGAGCCACACAGACCATTGCCTGGGTGGGCAAGGGCATTGTCTATGACACCGGTGGTCTCAGCATCAAAGGGAAGGTGAGATGTGGGTTTTAGGGTGCAATTCAGACTGGCACGTTCAAGTACCTAGTGCATTTAGTATCAGCAGTGGGCGATTGTTTTATTTAAAATCCCTCCTCTTCTCCACAACACAATTATTTCCAGGACTACTCAGGAAATGGAACTAATAATACAAGTTTAAAAATAACCCAATAGCAAATAATTCTCTTTTATTGAATTCCACACATATTATCTTGCCAGTTGAAAATTTAGAAAAGAAAAATATTCCAATCTAAATAAAGAGAGCGGCAGCATATTAACACTTCAAATCTCATTAATGTATTTTAATAGGGAAAAGACCTACAAAATAAGTGTCCATCTCTGTCTCTGTTAATTGCTGCTGGATTATGGCATTAAAGAAGTCTGCCTGAGTCTCTCATCCCGTGAATTCAAATCTGTCCACCCTTCTGCACGTGTCTGCACATAGGGACCAGGGTTGTTGTTCTGCTCCTACTCAAAACCCCAGCCCACCATTCCTTTAACTCTGAGCGGTTTCTGTCACACTAGGCAACTGATACCAGAGGCTCCTGGGGGGGAAAAAAACAAAAACAAAAACCCAGTTCACTTTCTAGAGTAATCCCAGTCCTGGTCATCTCTGAGATCATTCTAACAGCGCTCACATATCTGTGTGTCAACGTGTCTCCAACGCCACCCTCAAAGGTTTACCGAGAACAACGAAATAGTGGGCGCCAGGGTCGGTCTCACACTCCTGTCCTGGGCCCTGGTGTCTCAATTGAAGCATAGATCCTAGTCTGCAGTCCCCACCCCTCCCCAACCCACCCTCGGTAGCATTTGCAAGTGGGTACTCAGCACTCTCTGGAGCCCAAAGCAGTTAAGTGAGCCACCCTGAGCCTCGGGTGTCTTGCTGGGCGGATCTCCAGGAGACTGTGGGCACCTAGAGCAGTGCATAAGCAGTAATTTGGTGCACTTCCTCATACCAGATACTCACATTCCTTTGTCACCATTAGCTCATCAGAGAAGCCCTGGAGCACAAGGAGGCTGTCAAATGGTGGACACAAGCTTCTCAAAGTTCCGCCTTGTGTTGCAGAGCTCCAGTTAGTGCTGGTGACGCCTGCTGCCCTGCGCTCTCCCACGGAGGCTTGCCCTGCGCTCTCCCACGGAGGCTTGCCCTGTTATTACCACGTCCATGCCTCATCTAGAAACTATCTCTTGCTTCTGCCTCAGGCAGTGGCTGTCTGAGTCTGTCACTCTCATGGCTGCCCTGTGTTCTCACTGACCTGGAAGAGGCAGCTGAGGTGTGTCCCTCATACAATAGGGACAATGACTCACACGTCAGTGGAATTCTTTCTTTTTTTTAAATCTATTTTGTTGTATGTGTTTTGCCTGCAAGTCTGTACCACATACAAGTCTGTGGTTGGTTGTGAGATAGCATAGAGGTGCTAGGAACTGAGCTCAGGCCACTCAGCAAGTGTTCTTGGCCTCTAAGCCATCTCTCCAGCCCCAGGAGAGTTTTTAAGCTTTAAAAATTTCAAATTTAGCATTACTGCTTCATGGAGGGGCTTCTGCAAGTGAGGTCACCATGACTTGATTTCCTAGGGGCGCACAGAGAAGAACCCAGTGGCTCCCTGTGAGGCCACAGCCTCCACTGGACCAGGGTTTTGACACTCTCAGTAGCTGTGCCTTTTGTGTGTATGTCCATGTGACCAGGGCAGATGGCACCTTAGCATTGAGAACATTTCTCTTTATAATAATAGAAGCAACGCGGGGGAGTCAGGAGACCTCACGGAGGCAGCCGAGCTTGGCACCTGGCTTGGGTGGTGACACCTGCGCAAGGGCACACCATGTTCCATGAACAGCTGGCAAAGGCAATTTCTGGGTGGGTCATTTTGAAATGGTTTTATGCTAGGCCTGAAGCCCCATTTCTTCATTTCAGCGGGCCTGTGTGTTCTCTCTGATTAGGTCAGAAAGATGGCTTCTTTTCAGTCATGCAAAATGGATCCTTTTCTGTTGATGTTATTTTAAAGCAGCCCCTCCTACATCCAGAAAAACACTGTCAGCTAAAATTCAAAGTCCCTGTGATACAATAGGGTCTCCAAATGACTGTACATTTCAAGCCAGATTCTTTCTTCTGAGGACTTGTTTTTATTTAAATACAAACCCAAACCCGTCAGTTGGAGCTGGCAGCCTATACAATGTAAACACGGAACAGCATAATAGTTCACAGGAGGTGGCTTTTGCATTAGTGGCAGGGGGCTTCAGCTGCACGTAGTAGAGTAGAGATGCCCCCTACTGATGGTTGGATGTCAGTGGCATAAGGGATAAGCAAGGTCTGCTCTCTGTAGCCAGATAGGAACTGGTGAGCAGGGAGAGGGGCAGGCACAGAGCTGAGCCTCCCCAGAAAAGCTACAGGGGTGGACAAATGAAGGCCAGCGAAGGTGTGTTCAAGTGGCCACTGCAGGAGTAGACGGAAGACGGGCTGGAATGAGTGTGAGCATCTGTGGCAGGGACCGCATGGTCAGAAACTGGAGGGGCTAAGATACAGGGCTTTTCCTCGGGGGAGAAGTGGGCAGGATGCTGTGTAGATTGTAGCCTCGCTCCGGCTGGATATAAACCAAGGGGAGGCGGTCAGCACACTGTTGCTTCTGACTGTAGTCGGACTTAACTGCTAGAAGCTAGAGCCACATACAGGCTGGCTGCTAGCCTGTGCTGAGGAAGGATGGGATAGGACTGAGCCTGGGGTTACCCTATGTTCCCCTCAGAGGAGACACAACAGGAACCTGTGCTAAGTGTGGAACACAGGCACAGTGGCTTATTGGTAAATACTTCACCTCCTGAGTTCCATGTCTGAGGAGGAAGCCATCGTTCTGATAGCCACTGGAAAGCCCGGCCAAGCCTCTCGAGGTGTTGGCTGCGTGACCGTCCCCATGTGAGCCTTGTTTCTTTGGAGTCAGGGTACAGAAGAGGGCAGAGGTCCCGAATGTAGACTCCTAAGCTGGCCTGGGGCCCAGGGTTCTGTGGGAGAACCCAGTCATGGTGAGTCTGGCCACTGTAGCTTCCTGGCCTCCCTCTACCATTTATCTATTGCTTGGTAGCCCCAAAACTCTACAAACAAGAGTTATGTCTCCGCCATTTCTGCTGTTACTTTCTCTTGCTTTGGTAGAACAGCCCTCTTTGGCTAGTCAGTTTCATGAACTGTAAGTGCTCAGGGAGCACTGTGAAAGGCAGGGCCCTGGTGCGCCATTCCAGTTGGAGGCTTAGAGACTACTGTCAGCCATGTTCCATGCTCCATGCTCTCACATGGCTTATGTGGCTTATACCATTGCTTCTGGCTCTTTTGTGTGACTACAGACCACTATGCCAGGGATGAAGCGAGACTGTGGGGGTGCTGCAGCCATCCTGGGAGCCTTCAGAGCCGCCATCAAGCAGGTGAGGGCACAAGTTCTGGTTTCTCTCCCTCAGGCTGGGCTCGACTCCTCACTCAGGCCTGCACACCCTAGCAAAGGAGCTTAGCAGGGTTTATCTGGTCAGAAGGGCTAACGAGGTGTGCTTGCTGAAGGTTCTCTGAAGGAAGCAGCCATGGGTGCACAAGTCTGGAGAAGTCCTTTGCTCCTGCAGTTGCTCTGGCATCTAAGACATGCTGGCAAGGAAATGCCTAGGAGGTCAGTTCTTCTGGACACCCCTCCAGCTGGTGCTGGGGAACCCAGTGATGGACATGAGGGGGCGTGGATCCACAGGAGGCCACAGCCAGTGATATAAGGAGAGCCTCTAGCTGTGGAAGTATCTCGCCACACACACACACACACACACACACTCATGCACTCACGCATGCGCGCACACACACAGGCACACACACACACACACACACACACTCACACTCACACTGGCTAACTTGGATACCCAAAGGCATTGACATTGCCCTCTTGAAAAAGGAATGTGCCCCAGTGAGAGCCACAGAACAGCAATGGCAGAGACTTAGCCCATGAGACACTTGAGTGCCCACAGCCACTCTGTAGGGGTCACACTGAAGGAATACAGAGGTGGAAAAGCTGTTTCTTGTCGTGGGGGCTGGGATTGCTACCTGCAGGAAGTGCAAATCACAGCTCCAGGAAGTAATGTGTACTAAAGGTTTGGGTAAGAAGGATGGTCAGGAGGCTGAGGCAGAAGAATTGCCTCAAATGTAAGGTTTTCATATGTTGTGTAGTGAGATCTGCTGCATGGTCTGGACTCTGGAGGGCTTTCTCCTCTAACAGGGGACTTGCCAAATTGCACCTTCAGGCCTAAGCTCCACTTCCTGCTCCTCAGGGCCCCAGCCTGTCTGTCTGTCTGTCTGTCTGCTGCGGTCTGCAGGTCTTAGAGCACCTGGCTCTCCCCTTCTCTTCCACTCCCTCCAGAACGCCCAGTCTGTAACGGGACCTCTCACCTGCCTCTCCTCTCAGGGTTTCAAAGATAACCTCCATGCTGTGTTCTGCTTGGCCGAGAATGCGGTAGGACCCAGTGCCACCAGGCCGGATGACATTCACCTCCTGTACTCGGGAAAGTAAGGCTCCTCTCACTGCTGTTTAGACCAGTGGCTTCTTCCCAGAGCCAGGCCAGGTCAGCCTGGTCCTCACCAAGGGTGTTATAGAACCCCACCCTGCCTACCCCGCCCCGGGGTACCTCCTAAGGGATGAGGTGCTCCAGGCCTGGGGACGGAACTGCCAGGGAGGTACAGTTGCTACAGGGACCACTCATGCTCAGTTGCAGCTGTATTCCTGAACTGGGTCTGTGCCTTGCCCAGGACTGTTGAGATCAACAACACGGATGCTGAGGGCAGACTGGTGTTGGCAGATGGGGTGTCATATGCTTGCAAAGACCTGGGGGCTGACATCATCGTGGACATGGCCACCCTAACAGGGGCACAAGTGAGTACCACACTTCACCTCTTGGCAGCAGGCCTCCTCAGAAGCCAGAACCCTTGTTGGCAGGTGAACATGGGCCATGGTCATTCTGGAGGCAAAGTAGCTCCCCCTCTGGCTGTTGGACCGGAACCCATGCCCCGCCCACTTGTTGTCCATGGCTCCTCTCTGCCCTCCACCCCTCTCCCTTGCTGGGTTTCCTGTCTGCCCACGGCTCTGCTCTCACCCTTTCATTCTCTGCCGGCTTCCCTGGTACGGTTGCTTTCCTTCTGTCCTTTGCCTAGGGCATTGCCACGGGGAAGTACCATGCAGCGGTGCTCACCAACAACGCTGAGTGGGAGGCGGCCTGTGTGAAGGCTGGCCGGAAGTGCGGGGACCTGGTCCACCCGCTCGTCTACTGCCCTGAGCTACACTTCAGCGAGTTCACCTCGGCTGTGGCTGACATGAAGAACTCAGTGGCGGTAGGTGTGGGGCCTGCGCTGAGGAGGTGCAGCGGTGGCCCTCAGGAGTATGAGTGAGAAGGCCAGTGTTTCCAAGCACCAGACGCCGCCGCCGTGCAGAGTCCCATGTCACTGAGCATGCTCACTGACCAGGCCCACAGCAGGGTCAGATTTATTTGCCTCTTCAGCTCTTTTGTAGTGTTCCCTGTCCTGGGGTGGGGGTCGGGGGTAGATACCTTGTTCTAGGTCAGAGCCCACTTCAACCATCTGGTTCAGCAGATAACTTCTGTGTTATGGATGGATGGATAAGGATAGGTTAGAGAGAACCATCAACATTCCTCCCACTGCTGGAAAAGGGTGTCACCAAATGTCCTCTTGTCCCCCAGGACCGAGACAACAGCCCTAGCTCCTGTGCTGGCCTCTTCATTGCTTCCCACATCGGATTTGACTGGCCTGGGGTCTGGGTCCACCTAGACATCGCTGCTCCAGTGCATGCCGTGAGTGCCTTAGGACTATTCCTCAAGGCTGGGCAAGGGGCCCATTCCTTCCAGACACATCTCTATTTCCTCCTCATGGCCTGGGCCACTCCCTCCCTCCCTCCTATCCAGTTCCTGCAAAGCTCCTCTGGCTCAGAACTGCCAGCTGAGTTCATCAGAGAGGGTTCTGTGTTCTGTGGTAGCTCATCTATGGCCCGGCCTCCAGTCAGCTGTGGTCCCTCTGACCTCTGATCTCTGGCCTCTTCATCCCTGGGAACAGAGGAGCTGCTGCTGTGCTGTGCTGTCCTCCCAGCCAGCCTGGCCTCTACTTAATAGGAGGCCCAGACCATTTTCACCCTGAGCTGTGCTGTTAGTTAGGCTGTGCCCACTGCCCAGGCATCTTGTGAGCCCCCAGCATGTCAGGATGTCTGCAGGAAGGTCTAAGACACAGCCTGTGTCCTAGGACCTCCATGTGGAGAAGTGGGGATTAGGGCCTGAAGTGCTCCTTGCACAGAGCTGCTCCTCTGGCTTAGGCTTGCCACCATCCCTGTCCACAGGGTGAGCGAGCCACAGGCTTTGGGGTGGCTCTCCTACTGGCTCTTTTCGGCCGTGCCTCCGAGGACCCACTGCTGAACCTGGTATCCCCGCTGGACTGTGAGGTGGATGCCCAGGAAGGCGACAACATGGGGCGTGACTCCAAGAGACGGAGGCTCGTGTGACACACAGTTCCTTACCTCACTTTGCACTGATCTTAAGCAACTGAGTTTAGCTCCTCCTTCTGTACCCATTGGTGATGGGAGTGAGGGGTTGGTGGGGTCTGGAGAAAATTGTCACAGGTCCCATAGGTCTGCACCTGCAAGCTCTGTCCCTTGTCGTCCACCCTGGTTTTAGAACCACCTCAGGTCACCCTCTGTGGTGTCACCCTCTGTGGTGAGCGCACTCCCTGATGCAGGCCCTCAGTCCAGCTGGGGCTCCCTAGGGTACCCAGCCAGCCCATGCCTGGGTAGCTGCGACTGGCTGTTAGGGACCCCATTCTGTGAAGCAGGAAGAGCCTCACAGCTCCCACCTACCCCTAATTCACTTGCAGTTGAATTAAATATGGCCACAACGTACCCTTGCCTCTGCTCATTTTTTTCTCTAGTTTTCTGTCTTAAACCTGCCTAGAGGCTGCCTGAGGCTGAGGTGCCGAACTGCTCTATCCAACAGCCCCCAAGCTCTCTGTCTTCTAGTCCTGAGGTGGCTAGTTGATTATAATCGGTTTTACAGCCCAGAGTCATGGAGTTTGGGACAGAGGACAGCAGCCCTCAGGCCCAGGCCTATTTACCAGCTGCTTTGGTTTTCTGAGTCTCCACATACTGAGATGGCTTCTGAGAGGCTCCATTCGTATTGGGGAGGGCCTGGCTTTCCTCAACTCTGACTGAGAATCTCACAGTTCCTACCAGAGAAATCATAGGACACAAAGGGCTTGGTTTGGAAACCACCCATGATTCCTGGGAGCCCAGCCAGGGTTCAGGGTCTGAAACACCACACCTAAGCTACAGGGAAGGGACAGGAGGCAGGCCTCATAGTATCTGGGGATATGCTGACTCTCCAGTTTAGGCGAAACCCACCTGCTCTCTGTCTTCCAACACAGTACATGCCAGTGTGACTTCATGAGAGATCAGAGCTAGGCCCCAGTGAGCAGGGAGGGGCTTCCTACACCTCGGTAATGGGTAGGGAGGCAAGGGCCTGCCTGCAGATGTGCAGAATGTGTGCCCTGGAATCTTGTACCAGTTCACTGACAAACCTCAGCCTAAGCCCCACAGAATTGCACTTCTCTCCAGCCCTGGAAAGAAGGTATCTGTCTCTGTGTCCGATACCACGCAAATGTCCATTAACCACTTACTGTGTGCATAACCCAAGTGGGCCGCAAAAGTTGAAAGCCAACCCTTAGGCTCCAGCCCTGTATGAGAAACCTTGCTTGACAGTTAATAACCGTTGTGGGCAGTGGCCAGATGGGTGGGAAGCTTCAGGCTTCCGTGCAGGGGGAGGCAGGGCCGTCCATGGGTCATTAGTCCACTTAATTGCTTGTAGTAGGCGGCTCTCGATGCCTTCCCCTGAGACACCCCAGAGGAGGGAAGTGTCACCAAGGTGGTCTGGCTCATTCTCTAGGGCAGCTGACCCCACCCCACGCCAAGGAGCTGTGCCCAAGTGAACACAGGAAGCAGGAGTCACAGAGCATCAGGGGAGCTGAGGCTCCCTTGTGTGAGTACAAAGGCAGCCACAGCGGTGGGGACCCAGCTGTGTAGTGGCTGCAGCCTCAAGGCCTGGATGGCATGCCCTGTGCTGGGGCTTCTGGGGATGAGCCAAAGGGTCTGCAACCAAGGTCAAAGGGCTTATGGGTACAACTACTTCCCCAAGCAGGGGGAGTCACAGGATTGCAAGACCTCTATTGTGGCAGATGGAGAGCCTTGGAGTCAGGTCAGCCTAGGCTGTGGAGAGCTGCACAGAAGAAATGTGGCTTGCCCAGTATATGAGGAAGGTGCGCAGAGGCAACCGGACCACCATCATTATGAAGACGATGTCCATTTTAACTGTCAACTTGACATAACCTAGAATCACCCAGGAAGAGTCTCAACGAGGGATTGTCTACACTGGGTCGGCCTACAGGCATGTATTTGAGGCATTGTCTTAAGTTCAATGTTGTGGAGAAGACAGCCTGCCGTGGGTGGCACCACTTCCTAGGCAGGATCGATTCTGAGTGAGCTAGGCTGTGATCATCCCCACCGTTACCACAGTGGAGCCCTGGCATGCTCAAGGATAGAGTAGAGCCTTCAGCTTCTATGCTGGGAGCTGCCCAGCTTCTCTGTGACTCACAGCTTCTCCCTGACTCAGAGAACACCGAAGGGAGCCCTTCTCTCTGTATTAACATAAGGAGCCCTAGACAGGGCCATCATTAGGAGCCCATGTTGCCAATGCTCAGGGAGCACTGAAAGTGGCCTAAAGCTGCTTAGAAGCACAGGGGTGGGTATGGGAGCCATGTTTTTTTTATGGCTAGGAATGCCTCACCCAAGCTCACCTTCTCTGGTCACTCCTGTGCCTCTAGTCACCCAGTGTCTGATTTGTCCTCATAGCCCTTAGGCCTGAGCACCTCAGCCTTGCAGTAGAAAGTCAGCTGGTCTCCATGTTGCAGCCTGAAGGAGTGGGCTATATGAGCTGGGTATGGTCAAAAGCCGTGAAGGTACCCCATTCAAGTCCCAAAACCTAAGAAGCCACTCCCCCAAAATCAGTTCTCTCTGTGCCAGCAAACGGGCACCAATCAGCTTTTCCTACACTGACGAATCCCCGAGGAAATCAACAGAAAGGGAAACTGTTCGTTTTTACTCATGGTTTCAGAGGCCTCCGTCCATGGTTCGTATGGTGGCACTGACTGGTGACAGATAGAAGGCAGCTGGTAGGAGCAGGTAGCCATGGAGGTTGTTTACCTCACGGTAGCTGGGAGTCAGAGAAGAAATGTCAAGACCTGCTTTTACCATCAGCCTTCTCCACGCTAGATTCAGCATGAACTCCTCAGTAGCTAAGTCAGTGCTATCTAGTTCCACTTCTGTGACTAAAATACTGTGAGGAAGAGCAGCTTAGGAGAGAGGATTTAGCTTAGAATTCCTGGCTACAGTCCCTCACTGTGGAGAGTCATGAGTGGAGAGAAAAGTAGGCATGCATGCTGGTATTCATCCCAGTGACTCAACTCTTCACAGTTCAGGATGCCCTGCTTGCTTAGGGAATGACACCACCCACAGTAGGCTGTGCCTTCCCCTATCATTTAACTTAAGGCAGTTGCCCACAGACATCCCCAAAGTATACATGATCCCTCACCAAGACTCTTCCTAGGCTGTACTGACAAACAAAACAAAACAAAACAAAAAAAACTACTTATCAACCCAGCCACCACCTTTCTGTAGCACCACCTCCAAGTGTGGCTGCACTGAGTGTGGCTGCACCTCCAACACAGTATCCACAGAGGACAGTCAAAGCTAGAGCCAAACTGCATGGAGGAGACAAGGGAACCCAGGGCCAGCTCTACATCTTGACAGTGGCCTGCTGCTCCCCAGATCTTAGACGGTTCAGGGTAATTCACAGTGCCTTCAGCAGGGAAGTAATCTCTTATGAGATATGATGGGTGTTTTAGGAAGCAGTCTTTGCTTACCTGACCCTCAGGGGTGCTGAGGTAGCCTCTGAAGCCCATTGAGATGGAAGAGATAAGGGGCAGGGGAGATAACTCAGCCATTAAGGTGCTTGCCGTAAAATCACGAGGACCCAAGTTTAGATAGAAGGCATCCATGTAAAAGCCAGACACAGCAGTATGTGTCTTTAATCCCAGCATTTGGGAGATAGAGACATGAAAATTCTTGGAGCTTGCTGGTCAGCCTGTCTAGCAAATCATTCAGGAGAGCCTGTCTAACAAATTAAGGTAAGACACAACAGAGGAGAGACACCAGATATCAACCTCTGGCATGCACATGTAAACACACACTGAAAGGAGAAATTACGTTTGAGACTAGTAAATGATTACAGGTTGGAGGAAAACTCATGGGCCAAAGCCTGTACCAAGTCTGTGAATGTCCAAACAAGCCTGAATAAAAGCAAGCAAGCTGTTAGACATCCCAAAGACATGTCCGGGGCCCAGACATGCAAGGACGTGCCTGGGAAATGGGCCATCTGGTCCTCTTAGATATAGTTTAAGGTCAGCCAGAAACCCCCGAATAGCACCCCTCTTAGGAATTTTACGTTCTGATATGCACGTATTACAGTTGATATTTGTAGTGACCAATCATGTATAGTCATTCTAATTCCTTTGTTCCTTTAGCCCTATTTCCTATATAAACCCCTAACTTTTGAGTTTCTGGGTCGATTCCTCTGTCTCCGGCGTGAGATACGTGTCGACCCGGAGCTCCAATATTAAACTACCTCATGTGTTTACATCAAGATAGTCTCTCGTGTTTCCTTGGGTACACATTCTCCCGGGACTTGAGCAGGAGTCTCCCAGCACAAGTACACACATTATCTTTACCCCTCCACACACACACACACACACACACACACACACACACACAGACACATGTGAGTGTAAGACCCTGCCAAGCCTTAGCTTACCGGAGACCCCCTCAGTGAATCACGTGGAGCCTGATCGATGCAAAGAACAAGAGGATTTTTATTTCAGTGCACTGAGACCGTCCCAGACCCTAAGGAAAGGAGGCGACCCCGCACAGCTTGTTCAGTGAGCTTTTATACAATTTTCAGGGCAGCAGCCATTAGACACAATGTGATTGGTAGAACTGTGTGACGTTTTAAACTGATTGGTCTTCAGGGAATGAGGTGGCAAGGACTTCCCTTGTCTGAAGGTGGGCAAAGGTCCACCCTGTGGAATGTGCTCCCACCCGCAGGTAGTTTCTCACCCTGTGATCTGAGGAATGTTAATTAGCCTTTCCCTTCTGGAGAGTTCTGCTACCTTCCTGAAGTTCCTGAGCTTCTCTTCTTAAGGAAATGCCTGGCCTCCTGGTGTTTTTCTGAGATGTCCCTGTTCACTTGGATCCTATATGAGTTCATATACATATATACACACATATATGTGTATGTTTGTATGTATACACACATGCAAATACATACAAACATTTTTCTTAAAAGAAGGGAACCAAGTTGCCAGGTGCTTATGACACATGCCTTTAATCCCAGCACTTGGGAGGCAGGCAGAGGCGGGCGGATCTCAGTCTGAGGCAACCCTAGTATACAGAATAAGTTCCAGGACTGCCAGGGCTACACAGAGGAAATCCTGCCTTAAACAAAACAAACAAACAAACAAAAAAAAAAAACAAGAAAGGGGGAGGGGCAAGTGGGAGTTATTTCTACAGAGGATATTGGGGGCTTGGAGACCAGTGGACATCCCCAACACACACACCTCAATTTACTTCCAAGTGTGATTCCGTCAGAGGCTGCTGACACCGGTTCTCAAACCTTTTCATCCAGGTCCTACCTAAGAGGACATCTTGTTCAGGCACATCCCACTCCCCAACCCCGGCCTGCCCCTCTGGGCCCCTCTGCCCAGAGCCCCACACCTAGAGCATGAAGCGCCGAGCCCCTCCTGCCAGCATCTCCCGTGAGTTCCCGGCTGGAGGGCTTCCAGGAAGGTTACTCTTTGCCGCGAAGACGCGCTGCTGTGCCCACCCCTCCCTGGCCTCTGATCCCAGCAAGCCCCTCACTACCCAGTAAATGCCTGTTGAATTTTCTGCTGTGACTCTCTGCCTGAAGCTCAGGCGATGTTCCCTGGTGAATTAGTGTTCAACATTTTTGTTTATTTGTTTGTTCTTTAACAAAAGGTTGTTTTGGTTTGAGATTCAGCAAAAATACAGGCTGCATTCAGCTTCCTCTCCATTCAGGACTCAGTAAATTAGTTGTTTTCCAGTCTGTTCTGAGTCCTTGCCTCAAATGAGCCTCCAACAAGATAATGCATTTAAAAGCCCTTGGAAAAGTACCAGCCCCACGCACATGTGGGGTACTGTCATCCTGTGAGCTCTGCCGGAAGACAAGCCCTGCGGCTGGCTCACTCCAAACCCCGCCCCCACACTGGGCTTAGCTACAGGTCCTGCTGTGAGGCTCCTACCTAGGATTCGGATAGGGAGGGGGCTGTCTCCAGGTTGGTCCCCCCAAGCCCAGAACTGTCTCCACCCCCAGATGTATCCACGGCTAGGGGGGCTGGAGGGGAGGACAGCAGATAAACTAAGGCTCCTCTGAGGAGATGACCTGTCCGTATCCGTGTCTCATCCAGAGGCCATTTTGGCTTTCTTTGGGGCCTGCTATGGTCCTGAGGGTTTTTTGAGATCAATCCAGGGAGGAGATGCAGCAGGAAAACAAAATCATCCTCCCAAGCTTGAAAGGCTCAGAAGCCTGATTCTTCTTCCCACTCTGCAGTCAGAACAGAAGGCGCCTCCAGCCAGTCTCTGTTCTTGTCGGCTGGCCCTGACCAGCTCTAGGGGCTGGGGGTGAACCTTCCTTCCCTCCACCCCACGCACCTTTGCTTGCTTGTCATGTCTTCTTTCCTGTCACGAACTGGATGAATCTCTGAGATCCATGCCCACGCCAAGTCCAGTAGGGCATTCAGTATACCAATGGCATAAAGCTAGCTTCCTCACTCACCAACATTTATTCAACATCACCTGCATGTAAACACCCTTAACCATAGACCTCTCTCTCCAGGGAGTGTCTGCCCACCCTGAGCCTTAGAAATCAACTGTTAGGAGAAGTCTTGACTGCCCTGCTGGAGGCTGGAGAAAGCTGTGTGTGGTGTTCAGGGAGCCTGCTTGGTGGAAATCAAATTCCTAAGGGTCACCTTAGAGGCTGGCCTTCATTCCAACCACGAGCCATCACAAGAACAGCTAATATGTCACCAGCAGTGGGCTGCTTGCTAGACAGCCAGGCCATTGACTAAATGCTATGATCTGGTCCTGTCCAGCATCTATAGAGGCCCAAGGTCCACAGACCATTGGTGCCTGTATGCAGAGTAAGGGGCATCTGGCCTGGCACAGCCTGTGCACTCAAAGAACTCTCTTTTCCTCTAATACTCTCTGTCCTTTGTCCCCACCCCCACACACTGCACCAGACTCTGTGTGGTCAGAGAGATGACACTTTCCAAGGCACTCAACAGTGAATGAATACCCGGGATGCTCTGCATGTGGCCCTGGCCTCTGAGCCTCAGTTTCAGCACCTGTAAAGTACGTACACCCTACAAAAGCTTCATGGCATTGGACGTGGCAATGATGTCTAGAACATGACCTCAATAGCTCTGACCATGGAAGAAAACAAAGAAAAAATTGGGATTGGTGAAAATTCTAAAATGTTACACATCAAAAAGAACAATGATGGTGGAGGCTGTGGGTCAGACAGCCAAGTGTTTGATTTGCAAGCATGAGGACCAGACTCATCCTCAGCTCCACATACACATACGGGTCCAGCTGAGCATGCAGGCAAGTCCAGCCTCAGTAGTCTGAGACAGACAGATCCCTGGGTCTTGATGGCCTGTTCACGTTGCTCAACTAGTGATTCTGGGCTCAGTGAGAGATTCTGTCTCCCCCCAAAAATATGATGGAGAACAACAGAGAAACATGCCCAATGTCCACTTTTGTCCTACATACACACACACACACACACACACACACACACACCAGACACTCATATACACATACATACACACATACATACACATACACACAGACACACAAAGAGACACACTTCACATGCACACACAGAGACACACACAGACACACACATCACACACATATAACATACACAGATATATACACACGTAAGTCCCCACAGGTATACATGAGCAATGTATACCCCCACACACATATAAACACATCCAAAAACACTATCAACAGAGTAAAAAGGAGAAAACATTTGTAAATTACATATCTAATAAGGGTCTGACCCAGAATATATAAACACCTATAACTCAAAATTATGTAGCAGAGCGTTGTCTAGCAGACACAAAGCCCTGGCCCATTTCCTCCACCTCATTCTCCCAAAGCGAGACAGACCAATTTAGGCAACACAATGGCAGGCACCTGTAATTCAAGCTACTTTGGAGACTGAGGTGGGAGAATCGGGAGCTGGGGGCCAGGCTGGGCTACACAGTGCGAGCTCACTCTCAAAAGCAGCAGCAAGGACAACAAAGCTCCCACCAAATAGCAACAACAGAAAACAGCCTAATTCAAAAATAGGCGAAGGAGTTGAATAGACATTTTTCCTAAGAAGATACACAAACGGCTAATGAGCACATGAAAAGATGTTCAACGTGGCTAATGGTTAGAAAAATGCGAGACAAAATTACAGCGAGCTACAACCTGGCACCCATTAGGGTGGCTGCTATGCGAGGATCCCAGAAGATAATCAGTGTTGATGAGGCTGGAGGGAAATTGGAGCCGTCACGCGGGGTTGGTATGTCGCATGGCGTGAGCGCTGGGGAAACAGCCTGCTGCTGTCCCAAAAGTTCAAGGACAATTATCCCATGACACAGCAGTTCTCCTGAGCATGGCTTCTGAGAAGCCAAGGAAAGTTCTTGGAGCTAGGTGTGTAGGCCCATGGTTATAGCTAACACGAGAGCTCACCACACACTCAATGACAGTAGGCATGGATAGAGGAGGGAGGGATACAGACGTGTACAGTGTGTGTGAAGTGGGCCCGAGAGAGGAGGACAACCCAGACCGGAGCCACAACTTGGACGAACTTTGATGCTACTTTGCCACTGGAAATAAGCCAGTCACAGGGGTCCCCAGGCTAGTCAGACTCAGTGGTGAAGCTAGAGTGTTACAGGGCTGAGGGAGAGACTATAGGAGACTTAGTTTGATGGGGAGAAAGTTTTAGTTCGACAGGATCAGTGGAGGTCTGGAGGTGGGTGGTAGAGAAGCTTGCACAGGGTGAATGCTCTCAAAACTCACACACTTAAAATTTTAAGCATATGAGTAAGATGGGTAATTTTATGTTGTGTATATTTTACCACAATAATACATTTTTGTGGGTGGGTGGGGGGTCTGAGGAGATGGCTCGCTTGGTAAAGAGCTTGCCACACAATCATGAAGACCTGAGTTTGATCCCCGGAGCTCACATAAAAAGCCAGCTGAAAGTGATGTGAGCTTTCAATTTCAGTTCTTAAAGATGGGGACAAGAGGAATTCTTGGACCACAGCCTAAACAGCAAGGCCTGGGCCAGTGAGAGACCCTGTTTCAAAAACAAAACAACAAAACAAAACAAAACAACCAAGATAGTTCCAGAGACACAAAATTTGAGGTTGACCTCTAGTTTCCACATGCATACATGGGTACACGTACCTGAACATGTCACAGACATGAATACACACATACAAAGAATAAATAAGGACTTTGCAATGTGGATGTTCTCTAGGCTCCTGTGCCAGGAGTTAGGCTGGTCTCTGTAGCTTCAAGACTTTCCCTGAAGCTTTCATTTGTGTAACACGGTTGGTGATCTGTTGGTGTGTCCTCTGTCAGTCAAGGCCCTATCTGAGCCAGAAGGGGTATCTCTAGGGCGTCCTCATAGCATGGCTGAGCATTTCCAGTGTTCTTGTGGCTCCCTTCACCACATGTTAGATATCCATTACGCACTGGCCGAATGTTTAAATGTCAGAAATACATCACTGACGTGGGGGTGGAAAAGCCCAGACCCCAAGGGACAGAGGCCAGTGAGTGGGTCTCAGCCTCTTCCTTCCCAGCTGATGACCCACTTCTGTCCCCCCTGCTCTCCTTCCCCAACCAGCCTTCACTTGGCCCTGGGAACTCCAAACGAGACAGTCACACATGGTTCCTTGAGACCCCCAAAGGAAGGCATCATATCCGTCTGTGCTGGGAGACATCACAGTTCCATTTCCTTCCACGCTATAAATAAATAGCTGGCAGACGCGGAGGCAGCAGAGAGGACTATCTCATCTCTCTCCTTACCTCCTGGTGCGTTTTTATTCATTCATTCAACAAGCATGCACCTTATTCCTCCTTGGTGTCAGATGCCAAGAGACAGTGTTGAAAAGATGATTTTCAGTTTCATGCTGGCCATAGCCTAGCAGGGGTGATGGGTGCTCATCCAATTGTCACACCAATGAAAGACACTAAGGACGGCAGCAGCCTCCTTGGAACCTCAGTAGGCGAGAGGATGAGAGCATTTTGGAGACATCATTCAAAGACTAACTAGATGGATGATGGGATGGCAAGATGATTTGCTGTGCAGGCCCAGGAAGCCAACTTCAATTCCTGGAGCACACATAAAGGTGAAAGGAAATAGCAGATGGTACAGGGTCGTCCTCTCACCTCCATATGCTTGCCATGGCACATGTGCCCATTCGTATACATCACACACACACACACACACACACACACACACACGCCTAATTATTTGTTAAGGGCCAGCTAACTGAGCTGAGAGTACAGAGATACAAGTTTAAATGGAGCAGAGGACAGACAAAAGTCCATCCAGACAGAGGAAAATGAATGTGCAGATAGGAAAGGCTGTGGCTGGCTGCTGGGACAACACACAGGCCTCTCTAATTGGAAAACTATGAGGTGAGGTGGGAGGTGGGCTGCAGAGGGAGCTGAGTTTGCACTCTGAGAGCTTTGTAGAAGCCATCAAGGAGTTCTGAGCAGAGAAGAACTTGGCAGAATCCACACCTGTGAAGGGCCCAGGCTGCACCTTGCTAGAGGCAGTCTCTGCTTACCCATGTTCCTGGAACCCATTTCTCACACACACAGGGGCCACTGGAATAAATGCAGGTTCTCTGTAGTACATAGTTAAGGTGCCAGTCCGAACCAACTTGAAGCTCCTTCACATCCTGGCTATGTGATTTTGCCCTAATGATTCCTTCATTCCCAACTCAGCCCTTTCTCTCGTAACTGCAGAAGATAGTCCGTGTCGGTACCTCTCAGGAGGCCGCAGGGACCAAGCACAATGTCAGTGGTTGCTGGAAAACCAGAAACAAGTGTGAACTCTTAACAGATGCAAAAACCAATCGCCTGAAAACAGTCCTGGACTGACAGAGGGAGATGAGGTATGATGGCCAAGCCTTAGTGTCAGCTTGTCTGGACTGTGGGTCACCATGGAAACACACACTTCTGGGTACATCTGTGAGGGTGTTTCCAGGGAGGTTTCACTGAGGAGGAAAGACCCACCATGAACGTAGAGGATCCCATCTCATGGACTGTGGTCCTGGCCTTCATCATAAGAAGAGAGTGAGCGCCCTGAAGGCAGACTCGATGTGATCAGATGCTTGAGTTCCAGCGCCGTCATGGACAGCTGCTTTTTATGTCATAAACCAAAACGAGTCCTTTGGCCTTTAAGTTGCTTTTGTCGTGGGAAGAGTAACTTATCTACACAGGGAGAGGCATGCTGCCGGAGCTTTGCCCCTGAAGATGCTCAGTCCCTGGCACAGAGCTACTGGGCACCAACAGCTCCTTACTATTCATGCCCAGAATGCCTCCGAGGGACACAGCCAAATGGAAAAGCCAAACTCTGAAGACACAGCTGATAGCTGAGCCACCGTCCTCAGGAAGAAACTAGGAGCTTGCAGTGTGAACCTGGTGGGAAAGGGTGTGGAGAGGAGGAGAAGGGCTTGAGGACCAAAGGAGAAGGAGCCAGAGGAAGAGCAGGAGGAAGGAGAGAAAACTCAAGACAAAAATGTAACATTGCTCAGACTACTAAGAACCAGGAAGACACGACCAATTTTTAAGAAGAAAGGCAACCAGTAAAATGAAACAAAATAGATACAAAAACAAGATACCAAAGAATGTAAGGGACCAACACAGGGTAGCCAAATGTTAACCATGAGATGGTCTAGATGCTGAAATTAGAAAAGACCAACACCCAGTTTTCTGTGTGATCTTTACTAAGGTAACACTAAAACATCGAAGTTTAACAAAGACAAACTAAAAGAGAGCTGCCAATTCAATGTGGCATCCCAGGCCAGTGACAGCACCAAGGGATGAGAGTATGCAAGGGTTGGTATGGTCTTGAAGGGTCTGGGGTCTGGTTTTTCTCAATGGACAGGTCATCAGGGTCATCAAGCTACCGTTAAAGGTCATCAGGGTCATCGAGCCACCGTTAGCTTTGATGGGCATATCATGCTACAGCAGGACACGGGCATTAGCACCAGAGAGAAACTGGTGTGGTAGTGGAGGAAGGGTGGAAATGAACTGTACTCGTTTTGCAAAATTTTGCAAATGGAAAGTTATTACCAAAATCAAAGGCTAATTAGAAACCAGTTAGATCAGAGTGTTAGAGTTGAGAAGAGCAGTATCTGAAATAATAAAACAGACCACAGTCGCAGCAGGCTGAAGAAGAAGGAGGCCAGAGGCAATAAGTCTGCTAGGGAGCAACAGAAATGGTGCTGTCTGAGGAAGGAAGCACTGGCTTCAGACGAGACACTCTGGGATGCGAGGAATGATGTCCAATGCTCCTTCCTGAACTCAGTAAGAAAAGAGAGACGGATGCAGAAAATTATTCCTACTTTTTCTTAACTCTATTTTTTTTTATTTTTAACAGTGTTTATACTTTTGTGTCCAGTGAGAATGAGTGCAAGTTCCCACAGAGGCCGGGGTATGGGATCCCCTGGGGCTGTGAGCTGCCTGCTGGCCCCTGGACCCAGGTCCTCTGCAACAGCAGCACATGTCGTTAACTGCTAAGTCATCTTCCTGTCCAGTTCCTCTTTAAAGACTTGGTTAAGGCAGGCTCGATCCCTCGTGCACCTTTTCCTGCCTGTGTTAGCTTGTCTGTTGCTGCTCTTCTCCTTCGGCTTCTGTTCAGGTAGCCATGTTGACATGCTAAGCGCTAAAGAAGCAGTCTTTCCTAGAGAAGAGCACACAATTGATTCTCCAAAACCAAATGCTCAGGCCCGAAAACATACACACAATTAACATTATACAGACTAAGCAGATTGTATTACTGTACTTAGGAACAGGAACACACACACAAATAAGCACGTGCACACCCTTGTGCTCCAGCACACACCAATTGAAAACGGACGCCACGAATCTGAAAGAAATCAAAACATATATGGGAGAGTTTGGAGGGAGAAAGGGGGCGGGGAAATGATGTAATTCTATTATAATCTCAAAAAATAAAAAAAAACTATTACATTTATTTATTATTTATTTATTTATTTAGTGTGTGTGTGTGTATGTGTGTGTGTGTGTGTGTGTGTGTGTGTGTGTGTGTGTG
>JADRCD010184633.1:0-10074 GCA_019843815.1 Montemys delectorum
GAAATCTGCAACCTGCAACATGTGCTTTGGAACCCTTACGGGGTGGCCGGGGAGGTCATTCCGCTGCGGTGTCCTGGAGACTGTTTCATAAGGAGTCAGCCTTCTCTAGAAGCGCATTATCTTTTCCTCTACGTTTGTAAAAGGCATCAGTAATCTGACCCAGCTGTGAACCCCACAAATTTGAATGTCAACCTGCCAGGAAGAAGTGCCCACAACCACTTGCTCCGCTGATTGAACGCGAGGCCCGCTCTACCGGAGGAATCTATAACTGGTACTTTAAATTTGATCAAAAAACACATGGCTGGGGAAGCCATAGGCTTGGGGAGGAGGGGGCAGATTTGTTACTGTTTTTTTTCTAAATTGTCACAGCCTGGAACTACCTTCTAAATATTTGTAACCATAAACAAATGCTACTCTTGCCATTAATCAGAGAAGCCTTTCTGTGCAGTGAATGGCTATTGGTAGATTCTACGAGAAGAGGAGGTACTGTGTCAGTTACATGCCCACTGATAAGTCCACAGCTTCTAACGGATAATTTCAAGCCCCGTGGCAGATATGGAGCCCTGGTTACATTCCATATGAAAACATAAAACACTGCAGCCCCTTAGGACGAACAGCAATAGGAACTAACTAGTACCCTCAGAGCTCCCAGGGACCCAACCACCAACCAAGGACTATACATGGTGGGACTGATTGTTCTGGCAGCATGTGTATAGGAAAGGATTGCAAATTTGATCATCAATGGGAGGAGAGGACCTCGGCCTTGTGAAGGTTCTCTGCCCTAATGTAGGGGAATGCCAGGGCCAATAAGTGGGAGAGGGTGGGGTGGCAGGCATGGAGGGGGGGAGGCAATAGGGGTTTGTTCTTGTTGTTTTTGTTTGTTTGTTTGTTTGTTTGTTTTTTGGAGGGGAAACTGGGAAAGGAGAAATTTACATGTAAATAAAGAAAATATCTAATAAAAAAATTTTAAAAAAAAGAAAACATAAAACACATGAAGATAGACAAAGGATTTGTAGGGAGGAGTCCATGTTGAGGAGACAGAAGGAGATAAGGTGAGGGTAATCATAATGATTTATGTACATGCATGAAGTTGTCAGTGGATAAATTTATAAATTAATAATAATGTATAATTTATAAATATATAAACAAATAAGTGTATAAATATATAATTTATAAAATTTATAAATTAATAAAATGAAAAATATAGAAGTTATATCTTTGGTAAAAGGAAAAGAGTAGGTCAGGCTGAGCAATTGAATCAACTATCACTAAAGCCATGTATTTTCAAGTATTTCTAACTTAGTTTTTCTTTACAATGTGAAAAATTCCATTCTATAGTTTTGTACCTTTTAGGAAAGAGCCATTTCTACTCTGAGCCACTCGTTATAGAAAACAGTGAACATCTTTCACCAGCCCAGGGCTGACCCTTCCACAGCACGAGTTTTATCTCTGAGTTAGTTAAGGTCACTATGGCTGTGATGAAACCCCACAGCCAAAGCCTGGGAGGAGAAGGATTCTTTGGCTTACGCTTCCAGTCTCTCACTGAAGGAAGTCAGGACAGGAACTCAAACAGGGCAGGAACCAGGAGACAGGAGCTGAGGCAACGCCCATGGAGAGGTACTGCTCATCTGCCTTCTTACAGAACCTAGGACCACCAGCCCAGGGATGGCACCACCCACAATGGGCTGATCCCTCCCACATCAATCACTAATTAATAAGATGCCCTAGAGGCCAGCTGGATCTTACGGAGAAATTTTCCCAATTGAGGCTCTCTCCTCTCCGATGACTCTAGCTTGTGTCAAGTTGACATAAAACTAGCCAGGAAAATCTTTGTTGAGTTTTCCAAGCATCTAACATTGGGCAAAGCTAACATTTGTTTTCTAGGGACTCAGAACTTAGATCAGAATAACTGGGGTATTAATTTATGAGATAGTTGAGGAACAGCCAAAGCTTATGGTCTAGGTATTTGTAAATATAATTTGAGTCTTAAGGTTGTTATTCAGGGAGCCTGGGGCTGGGATGCAAAACTTGGATCTTACAGGACACAATAGAAGATGCCTGACATTTGGTGACAAGATAAGTTCAATGTTATTTCATGGGCCCAGCCCATCAACGACTAGCTTATAAAATGTGAATGCATAAAGCCCAGAAAATAGGCCAGCTTGGTAAGGTCTAAGCTAAGAGTATGGGCTTTCCAGGCCTTAATCAGAGCTTCAAGTCAGGCTATTACTCACTATGTCTCCTAAAACTGGGTCACAACTTAATCAACAGATGTTTATTGGGCCCGTTTCTCTTCTCTTTGTGTTTTGTTCAAAACCGTCCTTTTAACTGTAATCAAAACCACCTCCCTTCCCTTTGTCTAACATTTCTTTAGAATTTTTCTCCTGTCCTCATACCAGCAAGGAAGTATGCAAATACAAAGGAGGAAAAGCCTGCCCACTGAGGTTTCTGACTGCCAACACACTACACTGCTCATAACTGTTAACTGTTGATTTTCTTCTGCCTCTCCCATGTGGCCATATTTGCATCTCCTGTTCTCTTTAGGCAGGTCACCAGCTGCTCCTCTTTTTGAAAGACTGGTATCTAGCCAGCCCACCTCATCGTTCCTTAACCACTCATGACTCTTCATTCCGTTGATGTTTTAAGGATATGAGAAAAAACTGAAAGTGTTTAATCAAGTTCAACAGAAGCCAAATCATCACTCAGTGTCATTAACTATCAACCACAATTCAGACAGCAACTAGGCTCCATGTTCACTCATGTCTGTTTCTCCTAAATCCTCACTCCACTAAGATCAAAGAATCATTTTCATCTCCACACGGCATTCACACAACAGGTATCTTTGAAATGGTGCTTGCAATTCAACTGTTGCTAAGAGGTACGATTGTTTTTCTAAATGACAAGTAAAAGGCAAGTTCTTGAAAGACATGTTTATTACTAATGGATAAATCACAGTTATATACATGAGAATTGAAGAATCTTCATACATACATAAAGACTTAAATTTTTGTTTCTAATCAACTAATATTATGACTAGAAATGTTCAAGACTAGTATAGTAAATTGAATTTGTTTAATCCCACATTGGATAAACTGCCATAAATTGAAAAAGAATAGCATGCCATAAACCATACTACATATTAAGTATATATTAGGATATGTACATTACTACTTAGGAATCATCAAGTAGTCCAGACATATATTTATACCTGTAGTCTCTTATACCATGATTTTTCCCCCAATTAAGCCCTTAATCAAATACAAGAGAAAAAAATCAGGATTACTAATCATTTGGCCTGAGCTGTAGTAGTAACTATGTAATTTAGAGAAGTGTTTTAATCAGTGGCTTTCTATCCAGTGGGGAGTGGCTTCACTTGTCTCTTGTTGAGTTATAAGAACAGTCTACATATTACAAAATGCATGAATAAAAGAAATTTCCAGGCAATTATTTTTTACATCACCAACTATGTTATAATACCCTCCCATCTCCCCACCTCTAGACAGGGTGCTTTGCAGTACACAATGCTCTCAGTTTAAGGATTGTAACCTCTACATCATTTTTCTGCATTGATTGCACACTAGGGAATAGAATGAGCTAGAATCCTGACTCACTGCAGCTGGGTTACTAATAAAGGCTGGCCCCACCTATTTCTACTTGGAATCTTTGGAAATATTTGGGGGTGGTGGAACTGACCCATATTTTTCTTGGCTAAAACCTCCCAATTTAATAAAGATAAGTTAGTCTCCTAAATCACCATTTTCTTTAAGATTGTCTACTCTTCCTATTCCACTTTTGCTGACCTCATAATGTAAACACACCAGGTATTTTATCCTGCCGCCATTTTACAACTGGTCTTAAGTAAATAATGAACTTCAAGATAGCTGTTGCAAACATGAAGGTATCCTCATACACAGCTTGAATTAACAGCGATCTATTGCCTATGTATCTTTAAATTAATCATCGTGATTAATTTGCCTTTACAGCCTACCACCCAAATTATCCATTCAAAATAATCATAGGTAAAAAGAGAAAAACTTCCATTTTTAATTTCTATTTATAAAGTATGGATTTTTCCAACCCAGACAATTTTGAAAATATCTTGCTTCGTCCTGTTATGGTAGGTGGGATTTCATCTAGACAACAAGCAGTTTACAAGAAGCAACAAATTATATCACTGACATTATGTGAGGTAGGTGTGTGCTGCTTTCCAAATTTCTACACTAGGAACTACAGAAGGTCCTAGAATTGCCCATGACACTATCCTACCTCAGAAGCAGTCAGGGACCATATCTGAGTTATAACTTTGCCTGTCAGCACATCTAAAAAGCAGAGTCTCTGTCCTGGTATTTTTCTAACACTCAGCCCTTCACAGCCCCATGATTACTTTTGCCTAAGACAGATAGAAACGATGTAAACTTCATGCATGGGTACCGTTCCTGAAAGCTCAAAGAATAGGATATCATAATCATTTGCTTTCTCTGTTGTCATTAACCAAAAGCACCTTTGGGAAGGTATGGGGGTTTAAATATGTTTGGCCCAGAGGGTGGAACTATTTGGAGATGTAGCCTTGTTGGAGTGGGTGTGGCCTTGTTAGAGTAGGTGTGTCACTATGGGCATGGGTTTTAAGACCCTCATCTTAGCTGCCTGAAAGCTAGTCTGCTCCTGGCTTCCTTTGGATGAAGATAAAGAACTCTCAGCTCCTACAGTGCCATGCCTGCCTGGAAGCTGCCATGCTTCCAGCTTTGATGATAATGGACTGAACCTCTGAACCTGTAAGCTAGTCCCAATTAAATGCTGTCCTTAAAAGAGTTGACTTGGTCATGGTGTCTCTTCACAGCAGTAAAACCCTAACTAAGACAGAAGAAAAGAGTTTATTTGGCTTATAGGTTATAGTCTACCATAAAGGGAAGCCAAGACAGGAGTTTGAAGAAGAAACCACAAAGGAAAGTGCTTATTGACTGGCTTCTTCTAGCTGGCTCTACCTTTCTTATGCAACTTAACTCCCCAACACCCCCCCCCCCCGCCTAGTATAGTACTACCCATAGTGGGCTGGGACTGTCTACATCAATTCATAATCAAGAAAATGCCCCAACTGATATGCCCACAGGCCAAGCTGATGAAAATAATTCCTCAATTTGCTTCCTCTTAAGGGTGCCAAATTGATGACCAAACTGTGGCACATATTGACATAACTAATTTAAGAGTGTTGTGGTCTTGATCTATGTGCTCAGGAAGCTCGAAAATAGTGTACAAGCAAGCATCAAACATAAACAAGAAATACTGCAGCTAAAGATAGAACTCAGCAATCTGTTCCAAAAGCCTCATTTTTATTTAGAGGAATATTTGACTTTAAAATTACTTCAAGGCCCCCTCTATCTCATTTGACTTTAACAAGTATGTCACAAAACAGTCACATGCTAAGCGTTACTCTTCGTTAGTCTCACTTTATGTTCTTACTAGAAAGCCTGGGCCATAGTTCTTAGAGATGCTCTCAAAAAGTCAGAGTCAGAGGCACTGCAGACCCAACTCCAAGGTCTGGCTTTAGGTTTTTGGTTTGGTTCTGTTTTATTTGTTTGCTTTTAGAATATATTACGAAATCAGAGATCACAGCACTTTAAATTTCTTTCACCACATCTCTTAATGTAGAAATAAAATCTGTTACAATTTTTTGCTACATTCCAAAAACTTAGGCTGCAGTGTTGGAATGAGAAGTGCATCCCATGTTTACTTATTTATTCTTCAATGCAAACTGTTCTTCCATCAGGGTTCAAACTCCACATTAGTTAAATAGCAGAGGTAACAAGCCTTCTCCATCTCCTTCTGATTGGTGTCAAAAAAATAGGCATTTAAGTTAGAGATCCTCCCTGCCATGAGAAAATAAAGGGCAGTTAGCTGGAAAAGCAATAATGTACTGAAATATATTTCTCCTACAGTGCATAACCAAGCTACAAGCCTAAAATCACCCATGCTTAAGGTTTCTTTACAGATTTTTTTATGCTTTTCTAAATTTCGTAATCTCCTACAATGCCACATGTTTTTACTGATTCCTAAACTAAACCCATTAACACATTGTGGAGCTGTTTAGTAGCTAGCAGCTCCTACGTGGAGACTGCGAGCCCTGTTTTGATCATGTGCCTGAATGTTGTCAAGGCTGCCTGCTCCCACTGAGCAACGCTGACTTTCCTTTTTTTAAGATCTTTGACACTTTCATACACTATGTAATGTGTTTTAATCATATTCTGTGTGTGTGTGTGTGTGTGTGTGTGTCTCTCCATCTCTCTCTGTCTCTCTCTCTCACACACACACACACACAAACACACACACTCTCTCTCACACACACACACACACACACACATACACTCTCCCTCTCTCTCGCTCTCTCGCTCTCTCTCTCTCTCTCTCTCTCTCTCACACACACACACACACACACACACACATACTCCTCTCTCTTATCACCTTCCACTCCCACCCAACCACTTCTTCCCAGCAGCCCCCCTGCCATCTTCTTTTTTTCTGTTTCTGTGTGTACCACTGAGCTGAGCTACAGTTGCTTGTAAGAGCATGAGTGGAAAGTTCTTTACTGGAATATGACCAACTCAGCAGAGCTTAGATCACTGGCATGAATGACACCCTCCATGGCAACCCTTAACTGCCCATAATCCCTCAGAGGTGGTTGGGACCTCTTGAGACCTTCCTCCAATGTGGAGCCTCCCTCTAAAGACTGTAGGGTCTGGATCCACTGACCTTTGTTTCAAAGAATATTCTTAGTTAAATCTTTGTTTCACAGATCTTTTTTTCAAAATATACTTCAATGCTATGCAGTCCATCAGAAGAAATGGAAGCATGTAGTCATAATCCTTAATTAGAATGATTTCTTTCTTGCATTATCTTGATCCAAATCTGAAACATTTTATTTACTTATTTATTTACTGGATAGGGTCACATTATGCAGCTCAGGCTGGCTTCAAACTCTCAACATCTTGTCTCAGCCTTCCAAGTGCTGGGATTACAGGCATGTATTTTCATAGCTTGATCCAATACTATTTTAATTCAAGAAACACACTCAGGCCAACATCTCTGAAGGACTTACAAAGGATGCTGGGAAATAGTGCAACAACATTCATATTCTTTCTATTGGCTACTACTAAAACAGATCAATAAGCCTTGTTTTGGCTAGAGCTTCAGAGATGACTGGATGTCCTAATTTAAAAGACAACTACTGATGTGACATCACTCAGCAAGGTTGTCAGCACCTTCTCAGAGAGATTTTTTATAAGCATTGCTACCATAAATATGAAATTTAAAAATCATCTTACTCAATCTCTTTGGTGGCAATTTTTTCTATCAGAGAGAGGGCTCTGAATGAAGAAGCTGTGTATCGAGTTCTGCTCAAGACCTTAGTTGTTATCCTGGCCCTAATTTTTTACAAGGACATATGAATTCCCCTGGCTTTGAACCTACCCATGAGGATCCAGAATGACCAAATACTAATATCAAGTGACAGTGTTGCCCACCACAGTTAGCTAACGCCCATAGACTCTCTTTACAAGATAGCTCATTTTTATAACCTATATCTTATTGTAAATCCTGGAGAACAAAATCAAAATAGAGAATTACAAGCACTTGCTCAAGACATATGACTAAAGCAAGAAGAAAGAGACAGAATGAAACCTGATAAAAGCAAAGGACATGCTTAATAAAATATGTGCTTCAAAGCCTACAGAAAGTGTATGTAAAGGTAGAGATGGAAGATTGTGTTGACGTATGGCACCCTTATGGATACTCCATAGAAACCGTCCATGAAAGAGCAATGATAACCCAGCCCAAGGCTGTAGGTAATATCAATGTGTTAGTTTTTAATCTTCTCTGCCTCGTACTGTCAATACCATCCCCTAAGTAAAAATCATTTCTTCCAGGTTTCCCTTTTTCACATAAGAAACATGTACCTTACCGCGCCATTTGAAGACATAAGTGGGCTAACCTCTGGACAAGCATAAACTCTGAAGGATTTAATTAAGGTTAGTCATTAGCAAGACCCAACACATGAGCATCGGTGACTTGTTTATGCTGGCAGCATTACCTTTAAGGCAGGCAACTAAAGCTCGGCATTGCGGGGCTGTTGCGATACTTACATTTGATGCTCTCTCACAAAAGCTGCAAACTCGGGATCATTAGCATAGAGTTCCAAAATCCTCATTCTTTCTTGAATTTCCTTAAATGAAGAAGAAGAAGAGGTATGTGCTGCATTAGAAGAGCCTCAGCAGCCTTTTAAAGGGAATGTAATTATTAGAAAGAATTTTAAGCTTCCGAGCTACCCAAGAAAGAGCTGTTAAGAAAGCTGCTCCTCCCTTTAGCAAAACAGAGGCTCTACATATACTGTGCTAGGTACCACATGTACGTTCTAGATACCATACTGGTAATGTAGCCTAGCGGTAGGGCACTTAGCATTCACAAGGCCTTGGCTTCAAGTCATGGCACAACCAAAAAGAAAAGAAAGCTATCTCTGGATAGATACTATGTAAACTATTCTAACTCTAACATATATGTTCCTAAGGAAAAAATAAATAATAACAGAGAATTTTCTAATTGTGGAAAAAGAACCTCCTGTGTAGGGAACAAGGACTGGCTTGAAGCTCAAATTTTAATGCCCTCTGCATATTCTGGGAGCGATCACCAGGTACTAACTAACCTAAATATTCTCCATCATCTCTCTAGAAACCCATGCTACACACACATACGTGTTCACATAGACCAGCAATGCAGCAATAGCAGGAGAAGGCTCCTACCTCTTTGGAAAGGTCGCTGCTCTCATACATCTGTCTGATTTCTTCTCGGCTCAGGCCACCAATCACCTCTTCACTAGCAGAGCTATAGAAGGGGTGTTGGCTATAGGATTTCTCATACTGTTCACATCCAGCTAGGTAGCTCTCGTATGCAGGGTTGTACTTCACGGCGTTCTCAACCGATGACAGGCTGTCAGGCTGCCTGCTGGAGCTGCAGAAAAAATGCATACTTGACTAAGGCTCTCCTCCGGATGCTCAACTGTGTGAAAGGCTATTTTTCTGGGACAGGGTTTCTGTTGGGGGAAGAGGAAGTGGACACTGATGTGGGGTTAGCGGAACTATGAGAAATGTCTAGATTAGTCTCAGGTGCCATCACTGCCCCTGCGCCATTCATCATAGTTCCCCAGCACCTGACACTCAATAAATGCTGGTTGGGAATTATGTCTGGCAGTAGATAGTATTTCATTAAATAAACACAGCTCCATCACTCCCAGAGCAACACCTATGAAATAATTATGTGTAACTACATAGAAAATCAGACAGAAATTCAAATACTAGAGGACCAAAAGCCCTGGGCCTCAACTAAATTCAGCTCAGGTCCATTATCTAAGCAGTGATTTTATGCCATGACTTCTCTTAATGCTGATGATGCAAAGAATTTGTTGGCCTCTGCCCTAGGTAAGATTACAAGTCTATTGAAAACTCAGTTGGTGTAAATCTTAAGAATGATAGAAACGTATCTTGGTGCTCTCAGAAAGACCCCAGAAGGGGCTGTCTCCTAATCCAGGTCAGAAGTAGGAGAGATTCTAACACTATGCCAAGATTCATTCATTCATAGACTACCTAGATTTCACCAAGTGTAGCATCAGTTTGAAGATGTTTTCATTCAACTCCATAACTCCTTACTTTCCCAGGTCTTTGCCCAGCATTTGGTATATAGTAAGCAATGCGTAGACAGGCATACAGTTCCATTAGGAAGTTCTTACTTACCTGGCGGGCCTCTGCCTTTCTCTCCTGACAGTCTGAGCTTGAATCGTCTTCACAAGGAAGAAGACGACAGCAGAGGCAACAAGGAGAAGGCTAACCACAGAGGCTATAGTGACGCCTATGACAAAGGGCTCAGACACAAACTCCTCACAGTGTTGGCCTCGATACCACCAATTTGAACCAACCCGGCATCTGTAAAGATAGGCATCAAACTCACTTGGTCTGAATCACTTCGCTCAAAATGATAGCAAACAGGATCTTCAGTGAAATGGGAAAGGTAGATATATAAATTCTGATCATGTAA
>JADRCD010184637.1:0-12912 GCA_019843815.1 Montemys delectorum
CCCAATGAAGGAGTTAGAGAAAAGTTCTATGGAGCTGAAGGGTTTGCAGCCCCTTAGGACGAACAACAATTACTAACTAGTACCCTCAGAGTTCCCAGGGACCCAACCACCAATCAAGGACTATACATGGTGGGACTGAATGTTCTGGCAGTATGTGTATGGTAGAGGATCGCAAATTCGATCATCAATAGGAGGAAAGGACCTCGGCCTTGTGAAGGTTTTGTGCCCCAGTGTAGGGGAATGCCAGGGCCAATAAGTGGGAGAGGGTGGGGTGGCAGGCATGGGGAGGGGGGAGGCAAAAGGGGTTTGTTCTTGTTGTTTTTGTTTGTTTGTTTGTTTGTTTGGAGGGGAACCTGGGAAAGGGAAAATTTACATGTAAATAAAGAAAATATCTAATAAAATAAATAAATAAATTGTAAAAGCAAACAAAACAAAAAGCAACCAACATGCATGAACACTGAAAAATCACCCCCTCTGTCAAACAGAGATGCAACCTAAAGCTGGATAACATTCAGGAGCTCATGAAATAGGTGAAAGACCAGTTCAATGAAAGGCCTTCTTGAAAGTGATGGTTAATGCACATGACCCAGCATGTGTGGAACTTTAAAAGAGGCTTTAGTTTTGAGGACAGTGACATTGGATAGTTTAGGTAGCCAAGATCATTTAACATTTAAGACATACACTGTCAGTGCTGAAATTCATGAAATGAAATCTGTGACCTTGACCACAACTTTTCTCTTTAATATTACAAAAATAAAATCATCTTGAATAAGGAGACACCTTTAATAAATGTGAAATTTCATATAACAAATCTGCCAACATCTAAAAACCATTATCCTAATTGATTCCTTGCCCAAACCTATTTATCTTTTAGGCTAAATTATTCATAAGAAATATTAAATGTGTAAGCAACCTCCACCGAATTGAATCCCAAGCCAGACTGTTGTTTGCAAACTGCTGTTGCTTTGACTATGAAGTATGTTTTTTAGGCTCTGGTTCAATTATCTAAGGATTAACTTGCTACTGTTGCAATATGAGAAATGAAAAATATTTATTAGTATTTTGTTAAGCATATAAAAGAAAGAGAAAAGTCAAGACATATTAAAAGCAGACACATTTTATACATTCGTGCTCTAAGAGTAAGCACCATAGGCATTTGAAATACATCAAACAATAGATACTTATTTTCCATTACTTACTTTCCATGGTTCTGGAGTATGATTAGACCCAAAGTTAACACCGGGCACATTTGTTTCTGAGAGCTCTTATCTTGTGGCAAGCTATCACTGCTTGCATGATCTCTTTTTTTTTGTTTGTCCTATGGGAACAACGACTTTACATTGTCTATTCTTACAAGGGTACTCACTATATCATAAGAGCTCCACTTTTCTAGCCTCATGTAAGCCTAACTTTTCACAACTTGCTTCATCTCTACTACCATCATACTGAGGAATAGAACCCTAAAGTGCATATTTTCAAGTGAACAAACATTCTGGTAATAACCAGATTTTAAACATGTTAAGAATTATCACTATCCAAGTCATACTTGAAAAAAATAAAAATAAAACATTAGATATATTTTTTGTTGTTGTCTATGAGTATTCTGAGTTAGAGAAAATTACAAAACAAGCACATGAATAAAGTCATCAAAAGATGATCACTCATGGTGTAATGAAGCTGATCACACATTTAAGTTATTTGAAGAATCAATAGAGAAAGGATAAGGCATTAAGATGTATCTGGTGTGACATTTATTAACATAAAAACAATGCATGTTCATGATAAATTCACAATACAATTTGGACAGTAATATGTATACACACTATAAGAAAGTTTGTGCTATATAATAGATAATTAAATAGTCACTGAGGATACAGTTCTATTGTATCATGTAGAAAGCTCCAGACATCATTCTAGAACTAAAGATATAAATAAATAAAAATAAATATATGTGATATTTTGGAGGTCACTAGACTTTATTCTTCTTCCCTATGTGACTATACTGAATCTTGCTCTCTCTTTTCCCTTCTTTCCATTATGAGTCTGTGCCTTGTTGCCTGATACCTGTGGTAGATACCTAACAAAGACACTTGCTCATAGTAATATGTGTGTTTGTTTATATCACTATGTGTTTTAATTCTGTTTGAACTCTTCAGCTCTAACATTCAAAGGTTATTTTATTTGTACTTTAATTATTCATTTATGTTCATCAGTATGTTCACAAAAATTTTGATGTTTCTTTCTTCTTTCTCAAGTCTTCTGCATTAATATTCCACAGGATGTCAGTGTTAGCATTGTCAGTGTTAGAATTCATAGAATTCTCAGTGCTGCAGATAGTTTTGTTCTCTTTTGATGCATGGTGTTTGGACCAAAGTCTTTGGTTCTTGTCTTATATGAATGATGATATTACACTGTCATTTTTAAATCACAGTTGAAGACTTTAGCTTTCAACGTATTATTCAAAACATTACGAGTCAATCTTTTTGCCCTTTGATTAATATTGAGAAAGGTTATTTTAAGGTTTCACTAAGATAGGCATTTATATGTAGTTATTTTTGTAATTTAAATTGAATTGTTTTTAAAATTGTTTAAATTGTGTTTAAAGGCAACTTGGAGAGGAAAGAGTTTATTGGGCTGCCATATCCTGCATTAAAGTCCCTGAGTGACTGCTTACTTTTCTGGCATTGTTTTACTTTTTTGGCAATGAGTAATGATTATGTGAGTGTTAGAATTGCAATTATTCACTCAAGCAGATGTTTTGTTGAATTTGTGTCATATATCACAGAGAAAGATGATAAAAATGAATCCATAGTAGGGATATTGAAAGTTAATTATTGTGACAAGAGTAAAAGATCTAGCCAGGAATTTGAATGAAGACACTGCTTATTTTATATATTAGACAATGATGTGCCTGCTTTGCCATAATTCCAAATTCAATTTAGTCTGAAATGTGTAATTACCATACTAAGAATTGCTTATTTGCAGACATTTTTATATATGTTGTTTTCCAAAATGATAACAGCTGTGTTGAGAATTTATACTATCCTCATAGATGAGAAATATAAACCAGGAAGCTCAAACATTGTAATTACATTTCATAAAAAAAATCTAGATGCTAACTTAGTACTTACTAACAGACTTCAAGATCTCATGTTTATATAATAAAACAGCTAGTACTTAATTGATAAATTCTGACACAATGATCTAGAAATGGAAAGAAGACAACTTGTAAAGGAAGAGACCAGCCCTTCCAGATAGTTCCTTGTCTAGTATTTCTCTTTGCATTTATGCATTTCTTCTATAATTACATACTTCTAGAATTCACTATTTAATTAAAGAAAAATACAGGTAAAATTTGTAGGGAAGTCTATGTTCATCTGGTCAAATTTTAAAAGCAGATTCTGGAATCTCTCTAGATGTATCAGAACATGGATGGAAGGTATGTTTTCTGTTGTCCCATGATTAACTCCCTGAGAAGAAAACATCTTTATAGTACGATCATAAAGATATGGTCTGTATTTAGGTATTTTTAAGATCCTATTTGCAAGAAAATATGCAGATTCAGTCAATATGATCCCCTTTCAATTCAAATCCAACATTATTTGACTTGAGAGAAGAACTAATATTCTTTTTTTAATATTGACTTAAAAAGAGTAATAATTGGATCTGACTATAATCACAAAACATTGAAACACTATAGATGTCTCCTCCAGACACAAAAACAGACATATTAACTTAGAGGGCAGTACACATAAAGTAAGATGGGACCATTTATGATGGTATCTTCAGAGAAATCTGTTATGGATAGGCCCGATGCTGTTTGTATTTTGATGCTAATTCTGCTCTCCTAGGAGGGGCTGCAGACAAATCACATACTCAGATGACTTCTTGTGAACCAATCCCTTAATAAATAAAGGAGTCAATCACTGAGTGAGTAGGAGGGACTGCTGACTTGGATGGAGGAAAAGAGGAAGCAGGAGAGAGTTAGGACCTTCTGGACAAGGATAACGTGAGGACAAGATGTAGCTATGAATGTCTCCTGGTTTCAATGGCAGATCTATCAGGATTCGCCTCCAGATGATTTAGATTTAATAATGCTTACAAGATTAGGATTTTAGTTGTTGTGACTAGCAATTGAGTTACTGTCGTTTCTGAACTAAGTTTGTGTTGTGTTTTCCTTCACATAGCAGATCATCCAGGTTTAAGGGATCAGCCAGGGATTTAAAGAGAAAACCAGTCTCAGAGAGAGAGAGAGAGAGAGTGAGAGAGAGAGAGAGAGAATGAGAATAGTATGGCAGCAAAGCATGGATTTGCCTGAGGTATACCACAAAGACCTTAGGGGATCTGAAGCAGGAGTTGGCATGGTAATGAACTGCCTGTGGAAATCTAGCAAGCTGTGTGGAGAGATTGTGGAGTTCTGAGTCAGAGTCTCCAAAAGATAAAAACAGGTCTAATACAGAAGTAGAGGCTCACAGCCATCCATTGGACTGAGTACAGGGTCCCCAATGAAGGAGCTAGAGAAAGGACCCAAGGAGCCGAAGGGTTTGCAGACTCTTAGCACGAACAACAACATGAACTAACTAGTACCCTCAGAGCTCCCAGGGACTAAAACTCTAACCAAAGAGTACATGTGGGATACTCATGGCTCCTTCAGCATGTGTATAGCAGAGGACGGCCAAGTCAGTCATCAATAGGAGGAGAGGACCTTGGCCCTGTGAAGGTTCTATTCCCCAGTGTAGGGGAATTCCAGGGCCAGAAAGTGGGAGAGGGTGGGGTGGTGAGCAGGGGGAGGGGGAAGGGAACAAGGGATTGTTTTAGTTTTGGGGTTTATTTTATTTTATTTTATTTCTTATTTTATATTATTTTTATTTTTTCTTTTGGAGGGGAACATGGGAAAGGAGATATTGTAAATAAAGAAAACATCTAATAATAATAAAACAAAACAAAACAAAACAAAACAAAACAAAAAATCAGGTCGGCCATTGTCTGCCAGTGCATGGTTGGTCTGGCTGTGGGGCAGCAGCACAAGCGTGGGAAAGTGCTGATTCTTTCTTTTAATATTTCTCACAACAGAAATCAAATTCTGATTGGACAGCTTCTCTTCTTTCTGATGTAGGGATTTCCCTAGAACTCTGATCTAATTGCTATTGAAGTGTTTTATGACATTTGGAATCATCATGTTTCTCAAGCTGTTTTGATTGTTCCAAGTTTTAGGATAGTGAATTAATTATCATAATATGCTGTGGTAAGCATGCAAAAGCACTTGACTTTCCTGGGCTGAGGCTTATATAATGTACCAAGACAGGTAGAGACGGGAGGGGGGGTGAGAATGTCCATTTCCGAAAGACTCTATTTGTAAGTATGATTGGTATTCAATCTCTTAATCAACCTACAATAATAAGATATTATGACCTGAAACAAAGAGCTTTCATTTACATTCTAGTGTTTTACTCATTATGAAAGGGCTTAAGTTAACTAGAGAGTCCTGGTAACAGTCCAGATGGAAAGAGGTGAATTATCTATCATTCATATTCTATAAATAACTTTGTTAATGAGAGATGGAATGTGAGCCAAATTAAATGTGCCTTCTGGTCAAAATAGCAGTTAACTATGCAGGCAGTTCCTGGAATACTTAAAGGTAAAGGGGTGTTCACCTTTCAAAGGCAGCCTACTTTCTGCTTTACAAGCATGACAGATGTCTGGCAGAGTCAAAGTTCACAGTGCATGAGACCAAACTCGGAATGTGTATCCCATGCTGTGTTTAAATTAAGTTGCAATAAAATGAGCCCTAGGTAGACTGTAGACAAGGCAAGGATTTGTGGTTAAACTTTCCCTTTGAAGAAGAGCAAATATCATATGTGTTTGCTCTGGGGCATGTACAATCAAGGAGGCATGCTCAGTGTACATGTGTCCAAGAAAAGGCAATGTACATGCAAGAATATGGTCTTCTCCATGTGAGGAACAGTCGAAAGTTGCAGTGGTTTTCTCTGCCCATTCACAAGTGATTAAAATATCTTTTCTGCTTTGAGTTGCAGGTGAGAATTTTTGGTTAAAGCTCTTTTTCCGTAGAGTAGAAGCAGTGATTTGGCAGATGAATGAGTCTTTCATTGTGATAATCAAAATTGAAATAACAATCAAATAAACTGGGAAAATAATGAAAAGGGAGGAGGGAACACAGGGGAAGGAAATGAAGAAGGGGGGCTTTAGAAATAAAAAGCTTAGACTTCTAAGACATAATTGCACAGAACTGCACTACAGTTTTTGCTTTCTCTATAAACTTCTTTCCTACTGTCTTGTGGGGACCAAAAACCTCTCAGGAAGTGTCCTTGTATCCAACATCTTCTGTAATACAGCCACAAGCAGGAAAGGTGTTTCCACAAAAGCAGATACATTCTTTCATCTACAGTAACCACCCTGTGCAATTCTATTTGCCTTTAATAACTAAGTGTGCTTTTCATGTTTGTACTGTAAAAAATGTAAATGACCTTTAAAAGTGAATGTCATTTTATTTTGTGGTAAACAGATACTCAGATCTGTTTTTATTAAAAATTCATACTTCTGAAAACCTATTTTGCTAAAACCTAAGATTATTCTAAAGCCTTTATCCCTTTGTTCTCAAAAACTTCTTGTTAAAGACACAATACCTCTGAGATTGTATGAAAGATAAGCCTAACTGTAGATTTGCTTAGTTAATCATAAATATTCATACAAGTTTGCTGGACTCACATATACCAATCACCTTTACACTAAAAGTCTATTGTGATTTAAATATTTATCTGAAATGCTTAAAATGTTTTGTTTATTATCTTTCATATAGCCTATTATGGTTCAACAGTTTGCCAGAGAAACGGTACCATTATGGGTGACTATATTGTACAAACACAGGTGGCTGTCAATCTGAAAAGTATCATATCTCCCTACTGAAAATTCACAGAACTATGATAAAACAGTGAAGAAAAAGTTTTCTTACAGTACATGCATATTTAATTTTCTAGAATCTCTGACCCATTCAGATTCTGGTTCTTGCCTTCTCATGGAGTGGGCCTCAAGTTAGGCAGGTCATTGGTAGGCCACACCTACAAGCACTGAGCTATCACTGTTCCAGACCATCTTATTTGAAGGACAGGCTACAGAGTAGAAAGTTTCATGGTTAGGGAGGTGTTCCAGTTCCAACACTAGGAGCTAACCTGGTTACAGAGGATAACCAGTTCAGGGTTCATATCCTCCATTACTAAGAGACCTCATTAGGGCCATCTTTTGAAGATGGAACCCTTTGAGGTTCCAGTAAGATTCCATTGCAGTGATTTCCACAAGGCCCCATGAATACCCACCTGTCTTCTTTCCCTCAGATCCTTCTTCCTCCACCTCATCTCTCCTCTTCCCATCTTCACTGCCCCCAGTGCACCCAAAATGCTATTCTATTTATCTTTCCCAGGAAGATCCATGTGGCCATCCAGAGTCCTCCTTGTCCTTTACCCTTTCTGAGTCTGATGAGTCTGATAATCCTTTACTTGACAGCAATATTTACTTATAAGTGAATATATATATCTTGTGTTTCTTGGTCTGGATTACCATACTCAGTCATTCTGATATGTATAAAATGGAATTTCAAATTAATTTTGATTTGCATTTCCCTCATGACTAAGAACTTTAAGTGTTCCTTAGCCATATCAGATTCCTTTGTTGAGAATTCTCTCTCTCTCTCTCTCTCTCTCTCTCTCTCTCTCTCTCTCTCTCTCTCCAGAAGCCTTTAAGTTTCAAGAGGTCCTAGTTATTAATTATTGATCTTAGTGCCTGTACTATAGGTGTCCTGTTTGGTAATTTGTCTCCTGTACTGAAGCATTTGAAGATATTCCCTTCTTTCACTTCTATCAGGCTCAGTGTGTCTGGTTTTATGTTGAGGTCTTTAATCTACTTGGACTTGAATTTTGAAATGCAACTGATGAGAAATACTAAAAATCAATGAAGTTATTTCTAATGATATTCTGCTATACTCATAGATAGGTGCCTAGATCAATCATCCTCAGAAAGACTTCCTCTGACAACTGATAGAGACCCACAACCAAATATTAGATGGAGCTCAGGAACACTGAAGCAGAGGGAGATGGAGAATTGGAGGAGCCAGAGGGATCCAAGACACCCGGAGAACATGGCCCATAGAATCAAGTGGGCAGGGCTCATAGGGGCTCAAGAGATTGAAATGACAAACACAGGCCTACATGGGTCAGCACTAGGTCCTCTGCATACATGCTATGGTGTTTTAGCTTGAGGATTCTGTGGGACTCATAACAGTGGGACTGGAATGTCTTCGACTCTTTTACTTCCTTTCAGAACCATTTTCCTCCTGGGTTGCCTCATTCAGCCTTGGTATGAGGGTTTGTGCCTAGTTTTATTGCATCTTCTTGTACCATGTTCAGTTAATATAACTAGGAGGCCAACAATTTTCTGAAGTGAAAGAGAGGATCAGTGGATCTGGAAGAGAGGAGAGGAGGGCAGAGGATTTGGAGGAGGAGAGAAAGGAGAGGCTACAGTCAGAATATATTGTATAAGAGCTGAATAAAGAAAAAGAAAAAAATTACTAGGGATACAATGAACATAAAACTTATTTATGTTATGGAAAACATTTTACTAAAGTGACAAAGGATAAATGGTCTAAAAAACAAAAACTATTTGAAATACATGTATGTATCAATATATACATACACACATGCATACCCACACATACCTATATACATATTCTCATATATACACACAATCATGTGTATAAATAAGAAACAAATCAAAAGACTCCTTTTAGATAGAAAAAATATTACCAACCATGGCACAAAACTAAATACTTTCATTCAATTGTCCTTAGCTTATCTTCAATTGAATGATTAAACTATATAAATCATTGTAAGAATGCTTGCCCCAGTGTAGGGAATGCCAGGGAGTGGGTGGGTGGGTGGGTGGGTGATCACTCTTATAGAAACAGGGGGAGGGGAGATGGATAGAGGTTTCAGGAAGGAAAACTAGGAAAGGGGATAACATTTGAAATGTAAATATATAAAATATCCAATTTAAAAAAAAAGATTGTGTTTTTCAGTGTTAGAAAGTTACTAACATAATTAATTCAGAAATATTATAGATGCAGAGTGATGACCACCGAACAGTAGTTATATCATATTTTTGTTTCCATATTTAAAATAAATGATCCCTATTATGTTAGGTAATCATCCCCATCTTTTTTTTTCTTTTTTTCTTTTTTTCTTGGATATTTTCTTTATTTACATTTCAAAAGTTTCCCCCTTTCCAGGTCTCATCTTTGGAACACCCCTAGACCATCTCCCTCCCCCTGCCTCTGTGAGGATGCTCTGCCACCTACCCATTCCCATCTTCCTGCCTTAGCATTCCCCTACATTCACGCCTGTGGGCCTCTCCTTCCACTGATGTCCAACAAGGCTATCTTCTGCCACATATGTGGCCAGTGCCATGGGTTGCTCCATGTGTATTCTTTGGTTGGTGGTCCAGTCCCTGGAAGCTCTGGGGGTCTGGCCTGTTGACACTTGCTCCCTCTATAGGGCTGTACATCCCCTCTGCTCTTTGAATCCCATCTCCATCTCCTCCACTGGGGACCCCTGAGCTCAGTGCAATGATTAGCTGCAAGCTTCCTCCTCTGTATTTGTCAGGCTCAAGCAAAGCCTCTCAGGGAACAGTCATATCAGGCTTCTATTAGCAAGCAGTTGCCAGCATCCACAATAACATCTGGGTTTGGTGGCTATATATGCGATGGATCCCCAGGTGGGGCAGTTTCTGGCTGTCCTTTCCTTCAGTCTCTGCCCCACACTTTGTCTCCATATTTCCTCCTGTGAGTATTTTGTTCACCCTTCTAAAAAGTAGTGAAGTATCCCCATTTTGGTCTTCCTTCTTCTTAGGCTTTATATGGTCTGTGAACTGAATCTTGAATATTCTGAACTTTTGGGTTAATATCCACTTATCAGTGAGTACATATCCATGTTTGTTCCTTTGTGACTGACTCACCTCACCCAGGATGATAGTCTCAAGTTCCATCCATTTGCTTGTGAATTTCATGAGGTCATTGTTTTAATGGCTGAGTAGTATTCCATTGTGTAAATATACCACATTTTCTGTATCCATTCCTCTGTTTAAGGACATCTGGGTTGCTTCTAGGTTCTGGCTATTATAAATATTGCTGCTATGAACATAGTGGAGCATGTGTCCTTATTACATGTTGGAACAACTTACAGGTATATGCCCAGAAGTGTTATAGCTGGGTCCAGGGTGGTTGTACCAGCTTGCAATCCCACCAGTAGTGGAGGAGTGTTGTTCTTTCTCCACATCCTCGCCATAATCTTCTGTCACCTGAGTTTTTGATCTTAGCTATTCTGATTGATCTAATAGAAGAGAAAGTGGAGAAAAGTCTCCAATACATGGGCATAGGGGAAAGTTCCTGAACAGAACATCAATGGCTTATGATCTAAGATCAAGAATCAACAAATAGGACCTCATAAAATTGCAAAGTTTCTTCTGTAAGGCAAAGGACACTGTCAATAGGACAAAATGGCAACCAACAGATTGGGAGAAGATCTTTACCAATTCTACATCTGATAGAAGGCTAATCCAATATATACAAAGAACTCAAAAAGATAGACATCAGAGAACCAATTAACCCTATTAAAAATGGGATCAGAGCTTAACAGAGAATTCTCAACTGAGTAAACTTGAAGGGCTCAGAAACACCTAAAGAAATGTTCAACATCCTTAGTCATCATGAAAATGCAAATCAAAATGACCCTGAGATTCCACCTCACACTAGTCAGAATGGCTAAGATGAAAAAAAATCCCCATCTTTAATACTTTCTACACCATTGTGAAATAAATACAAAATGTCATTTGCATAGAACATGGCATGTATGTTCAGTTACCAGCTTGCAAATCTATTGAGATTAAAATCTTGTATTTATTTATGTCATCCATTACTCAAAGTGTTTGGTATCTCTCAGCACTGGATAAGGTATTGCTCAGAATCCAAATGAGTTTCTTGCCTATTTGAGAAAATTTTGTTTGAACAAAGTCATATACTTTATATAGAAAAATTGTCTAAATTGGAAGACATTGTTGTAGTAATGACTACAAGTATTAGAATTTAACATTGCAAATATATGGATGAAAATTTAGGAAAACAGACATTTTCATTGTGTAGTCTCCCACAAATAACAAGTAAGGAACATCTCTAACACACTAGAAAGGGATTGATACTCAGTCAGAAACAGTATTTGAGAAATATTTCTCTTCTGTTGGAACATTCTGTGTATTCATAGAAGATGGACAATCTGTTTTCCTAGTGAAACCATTCTTTGGTAGAATGATTGGAAGAAAGGGAAGTAGGGGAAATCTCCACAGAGATTTATAAAACTCCAAATTACTACAAGTCTGAATGGGGGGAGTGGACATTAGTGTAGCTAAAGAAATGACCCTGGATGTTTATTTGTGTTTCTCTGGACATCTAGCCCTGTTCATGCTCAAAGTCAGGGTAACCCAAACTTTAAAATGCTGAGTATTACTAGGAACCACAGGAAAAAATATCGGCCCTGTAATTAATGAGCTGTCCAGGTTATTTTTAGCTGAGAAGAGATTGAAGCAACCAAGAATAATAAATCTAAGGCGCGGACCCATCTGCATTTGATTTACTCTCAAGGTCTCAACAAGGTTATGAAAAAAAGATAGAGGTGCAGGGACCATGTTAACAGCATTTAGCCAAAAACTTTTCATCTGGTTTTGTATATTTATTGCTTTGAACCCATAGGAAGTGTTCTTTATATAAGGATAAAGAGACTTCAAGGTCAAAGGAAAGGGCAAGGTATATTTTCTTGGTATCATCTTTTCTTATTCTTTGGTATTTTTTCTCCATACTACACTGAAAGTCTCAAACCCTTCACCAATGTGATATCATAACCAGAGTCAAGACGTAGTGAGATTAATGCAATAGAAAGATCATGTGCTCTTTCAGTTATTTTTCAGGGATGGGGATTGAACTTGGGGCTTGGCATATAAACTGTGATCTACATAGTCACTGAATTAATGTTAGAGTATATTTCAAGAGAAGTTACACAAAAATTAAAATGTAGAGTTTTGTTTTTTTTTTTCTTTTATATCCTTATTGACTATACTGCTCAGTCTCATGGGTGAGGCAAAGTGAAAAAATGTTTTATTTCCACATAGGAAGAAATATATTATGTGCAGGGTAGACACAGACATAGGGAAGAAGACGAATGGGGAAAATGACTGGGGAAATGAGTTCCTTTCCTCTTTGGGAGAATGACTGCAGTTTTTTTTTCTCGTCTAGGAATATATAAGAGAACATAGAGGTGTTTGCTGAAATGTACGCATGCAGATACAGGCAGCAATGAGAACAATGAAATCATGTGAGTCTGTTTTAAAGTTTTGTCTTTTATTGTCTATTGTAATACTAAGTGTGGGGCTCCAAAGACTTGGAGTGTGCACTGTAGCCACTAAGACTCTGTCCACAAGTTAATTCTGATTGGTGAATAAAGGTGCCAACAGAAAATAACTGGGCAGAAATAACATAGGTGGGGTTGAGGTTTGTGGGCTTGGAGGGAGAGGACCATTGGGAGTCGGAGGAAGCAGCCATGGAATATAAGAACATGCAGAGGGAGAAGGAGAATTGCCAAGGGCCAAGAGAACATGACCCAGAGGGTGGCCCAGTTGAGTTAAGAACATCCCAGATGGGACATAGAAAATAGTAAGGAATAACTTGGGGTTATTGAAAGTAAATTCTAATGGCATGGAGGGTAGGCAACTGCCCAGCTATTGTGCTACCTAAGGCTTATTTTAAAAATATAAGGAGGGGGAAAGTTCTGCTCTGGGATTTTAATATTTTCTACTACAAGT
>JADRCD010184645.1:301-15301 GCA_019843815.1 Montemys delectorum
GCATAGATGTTGAGAATTGAGAGTTCATCTTGGTAGATCATACCTTTGATGAATATGAAATGTCCCTCCTTATCTTTTTTGATCACTTTAGGGTGAAAGTCGATTTTATTCGAAATTAGAATGGCTACTCCTGCATTTTCTTGGGACCATTAGCTTGGAGAATTGTTTTCCAGCCTTTTATTCTGAGATAGTGTCTGTCTTTGTCACTGAGGTGGGTTTCCTGTATGCAGCAAAATGTTGGGTCCTGTTTACGTACCCAATCTGATAGTCTATGTCTTTTTATTGGTGAATTGAGTCCATTGATGTTAATAGATGTTACGGAAAAGTAACTGTTGCTTCCTGTTAGTTTTGTAGTTAGAGCTGGCATTCCGTTCATGTGTCTATCTTCTTTTAGTTTTGTTCAAAGATTACATTATTGCTTTTTCAGGGATATAGTTCCCCTCCTTGTCTTGGAGTTTTCCATATATTACCCATTGAAGGGCTGGATGTGTGAAAATATATTGTGTGAATTTGGTTTTGTCATGGAAGACTTTGGTTTCTCCATCTGTAGTGATTGAGAGTTTTGCTGGGTATAGTAGTCTAGGCTGGCATTTGTGTTCCCTTAGGGTCTGTATGACATCTGCCTAAGATCTTCTAGCTTTCATAGTCTCTAGTTAGAAGTCTGGTTTAATTCTGATAGGCCTGCCTTTATATGTTACTTGATCTTTTTCCTTTACTGCTTTTAGTATTCTTTCTTTGTTTTGTGCATTTGGTGTTTTGACTATTATGTGGCGGGAGGAATTTTTTTTCTGGTCCCGTCTATTTGGAGTTCTATAGGCTTCTTGTATGTTTATGGGCATCTCTTTCTTTAGGTTAGGAAAATTTTATTCTATGATTTTGTTGAAGATATTAACTGGCCCTTTAAGTTGGAGGTCTTTACTCTCTTCTATATGTATTATCCTTAGGTTTGGTCTTCTCACTGTGTCCTGAATTTCCTGGATGTTTTGGGTTAGGGCCTTTTTGCATTTTGCATTTTCTTTGACTGTTCTGTTAATGTTGTCTATGTTATCTTCTGCCCCTGAGATTCTCTCTTCTATCTCTTGTATTCTGTTGGTGATGCTTGCATCTATGTTTCCTGACTTCTTTCCTAAGATTTCTAACTCCAGAGTTGCCTGTTTTTGTGATTTCTTTATTGTTTCTACTTCCATTTTTAGGTCCTGGATGGTTTTACTCAATTCCTTCACCTGTTTGTGTTTTCCTGCAATTCCTTAAGGGATTTTTTTATTTTGCTCTTTAAGGGCTTCTACTTGTTTACTTGTGATCTCCTGTAATTCTTTATGGGATTTTTTTTGTTTCCTTTTTAAGGGCTTGTACCTCTTTACCTGTGTTCTCCTGTATTTCTTTAACGGAGTTATTCATGTCCTTCTTAAGTTCCTCTATCAGCGTTGTGAGGTATGATTTTAGAGCCAAATCTTGCTTTTCCGGTGTTTTGGGATATCCAGGACTTGCTGTGGTGGGAGTACTAGGTTCTGATAAAGTCAAGCAGTCTTGGTTTCTGTTGGTAGGATTCATGCATTTGCATTTGTCATCTCTTGATCTCTGGTGGTAGATGTTCTTGGTGTCTCTGACTAGAGCTTGTGTCCCTATCGCCTTGCAACTCCCCTGCAACTTTTGAGGCCTGTGCCTCTGGGCTGGTCCTGCCTTAGAAAGTCACCAGGGAGAAAATGGGGGATCTCACCTGAGACTCTGGGCTGAAGCATGCCCTGGAGGCAGACCCTCCACTAGCAGGGAAAGGGCAGAGAGGGTCACTGATCCAGCTCTGTCACTTGGAAGCTGAGAGGATCCTGTCCCTGTTGCTCTGCAAGTCCCCTGCAACTCTTGAGGCCTGTGCCTCCCAGCTGGATCCACCTTAGAAATGCCTAAAATTTAGTCTGTAGTCCAATTCTCAGCAAAGGTCAGCAGCAGCTGTGAATGGAAGTCCAAGATCTAGCAGGTGCTCAGTCCCACAAGGCAAACAGGCAAAGAAGAGTGAGGTGGATATCTTTTGGAATCTCCTCTAACATTTTGTTGTTGTTGTTGATTTTTGTTTTTTGCGATACTATCTCTTTTTTTTAACTTTTATTGCATTATGATGAGAAAAGTTACATGATTTCAATTTGTCTGAATTTGTTAACATTTAAAAACATATTTTAAGTAAATAGAATTAAATCATATTCTTGTTTCCCTTTTGTACCCCAACTCCTTCCAGAGACCCCCTCTTCAATACCTACAATATCTTTTTTCATATTCCTTAAAATTTATAAAATATGATAAGAATGAGTATTATGAAAGTTATTTGATATAAAACAATCAATTTAACAGTGTTATGTAGACGCTTGTTTACAGCAATACTGCAAATACATTTGTTTTTCTCAGTATAAATTTCAAGTAACTCCAAACATATTAACTGAATATTTCAAAATAATACATTACTAGTATTTTCTTAAATGAACATAAATATGTAAAGCCTTTTTGTTTGTTTGTTTTATATTTAGTAGAGTTTAAAATCTTGGCTCTTACTGTGGTACAAGCCCAAAATAAGAACAATTTTTAGACAGTGGATTTCATTGTAATAAGGCTGTACTTCAATGACCCTCAAATCACCAAAGGATTTTACCTCCATCATAGCTAAGCTGAAAGTTGACAGTTCTGCTGTGCCAAGGAATGAATTGTAGGCATGATTTTTGGATAGAGACTTCCTGCTATGATCAAGACTATTTGACTTGAGTAAGTGACTTTATTCTCAACCCACAGAGAACAGGTTACATTCATTTAAGAAATGGTCTGTGTATTATGATAGTCTATCCATAAAGTCATCCACCAACTGTTTCAATGAACAATGGTTCTGCTTGGAGGGTGGCATAGACATTAGGTGTGGGTAAGAATCTGGTTCATTGGCTGTGATAATTTGGAAAAGCATTCATCTCAGAGAAAGAGTAACTTGTAGTTTTCTTCTTCAAACTTGATACAAGAGCTACAAATGTCAAGCAAAGCATTCAGTCTCACTCTTTGATGTTCTTTTTCATACAAGCCACCTCTCAAGTTAATTGTCTATGTCTCCCTTGGGTATATAAATACTTTTGAAATATATAAGCTGTTCTGAAAACCATAGTATAGTGTAAAAAACATGAAATAAACAATACTACTAATAGAGAGGCTGAGATAGGAGAAGCAAGATTTCAAGACCCTTATGTTGTACACAGCAAGACACTGTCACAAACAAGCTGAAAGTATATATAGATTGTAAAATGTTGAACCTATTTCTCCAATTACCAAATTAGAGAGACCATTGGATTACAATCAACAAATTTCTAATTCCTCATATTATTGGATTTCAATCGATTAGGATATGTTGGTAATATTAATTTTCATATTAAGACATTAAGAAAAGGTAATTGTCACTTCCTGTTGTTTTTGTTGTAAGAGGTGGAATTAGATTTGTGTGGATTTGTTCAAAGATTACTTTCTTGTTTCTTCTAGTGTGTAATTTTGCTCTTTATGTTGATGTTTTCCATCTATTATCCTTTGTAGGGCTGGATTTGTGGAAAGATTTGCAAATTTTGTTTTGTCATAGAATATCTTGTTTTCTCCATCTATGGTAATTGAGAGTTTTGCTGGACATAGTAGCCTGGGCTGGCATTTGTGTTCTTGTAGGGTCTGTATGACATCTGCCCAGGGTCTTCTAGCTTTCATAGTCTCTGGTGAGAAGTGCGCTGTAATTCTGATAGGCCTGCCTTTATATGTTACTTGACCTTTTTCCCTTACTGCTTTTAAAATTCTTTCTTTGTTTAGTGCATTTAGTGTTTTTATTATTATGTGTCGGGAGGAATTTCTTTTCTGGTCCAGTCTATTTGGAGGTCTGTAGGCTTCTTGTATGTTCATGGGCATCTCTTTCTTTAGGTTAAGGAAGTTTTCTTCTACAATTTTGTTAAAGGTATTTACTGGCCCATTACATTGGGAGTCTTCATTCTCTTCTATACCTATTATCCTTAGGTTTGGTCTTCTCATTGTGTCCTGGATTTCCTGGATGTTTTGGGTTAGGAGCTTTTTGCTTTTTCATTTTCTTTGACTGTTGTGTTAATGTTTTCTATGGTGTCTTCTGCCCCTGAGATTCTCTCTTCTATCTCTTGTATTCTGTTAGTGATGCTTGCATCTATGACTCCTGTTTTCTTTCCTAGGTTTTCTATCTCCAGGGTTGTCTCTCTTTCTGATTTCTTTATTGTTTCTATTTCCATTTTTAGATTCTGGATGGTTTTGCTCATTTCCTTCACCTGTTTGATTGTGTTTTCCTGTAATTCTTTAAGGGATTTTTGTGTTTCCTCTTTAAGAGCTTCTAGCTCTTTACCTGTGTTCTCCTGTATTTCTTTGAGGGTGCAATTTATGTCTTTCTTAAGGTCCTGTATCATCATTATGTAAATGATTTTATATCTGAATCGTACATTTCTGGTGTGATGGTGTTTCCAGGACTTGCTATGGTGGGAGAATTGGATTCTGATGATGCCAAGTAAGTTTGGTTTTTGTTGTTTATTTTCTTATGCTTGCCACCCCCCCCCCCCGCCATCTGGTTATCTCTAGTGCTACCTGCCCTTGCTAATTCTGACTGGAGTCAGTCCTTTCTGTGATCCTGCTTGTATCAGAACTCCTCAGAGTCAGGCAGTCTCTGTGACCCTGTGATTCTGGGATCCTGTGACCCTGGGCTTGTGAGAGCAACTGGGAGTGCAGCAGCTTCCTCTGGGTGTTGTGGGACTGGCTGTGGAGCCTGGGCCCATGGTCTGCTCAGGACACCAACCCAGAGAGACTGGAAGGAACCCAAGCCACTCTGCTGGCAGAGTTCCTGTGTGCCTGGTCCCACAGGTCCCAGTTACTCCTGGTGTTGGGACAGATGTTGGGTCCTCCTCACCTCTGATCCTGAGAGTGTTAGAGTGCCTGGGTGTGGAGCTTCCTCTGGGTGTTATGAGACTGGCTGCAGAGCTTGTACCCAAGGTCTGCTCAGGACACCAACCCTGCAGTATTACCTCTTAATGTGTTTTAGACTGTGATACTTTATTGTTTATATTGTGTTTATAAAATAAATCATATGGATATATGTATATGTACATGTACATATTTGTATATATATATATACACACACACAAACACACACATGCATACATGAGGCTTACAAAACAATGTAAACATATTCACACTAAACCAAAGAAAAGAAAGAGAATAGAAAAAACTAAATAATGCCCTCTCTAGATAACAGCTTTGAAATAATGTTCTTAAAAGAATACTCTTCATGTTGTAACATAAAAAGCAAGGTACTTATAAATAAATCACAAAAGACATGTGTCAGAGCTTGGCAGAAAGAAATTCACCAAAGAATAGACAAGAAGACACAAGCCAAGGATGAGTTCTATTATGCCCGTGGGTAGGAAGATGATATTAAAGTATATAAATCATACTGAGTTAAACTATATACATAAAATTTTCCATTAAAATTTCAATAATACTTGAAAATTCACCTTGTAAAGGAACCAGCCTTTTGGGAGCTGGAGAGAGAGTTCAGTGATCTGCCCCTTCTTAGGAGTGGGATTTGGTTAACAGCACCACACAGTAGCTCAAAACCACCTGCAATTCCAATTCCAGGGATCCACTGCCCTCTCTGACCTCTGTGCATGTATATGGGGCACAGACATACATGTAAGCAAATTCCCCGTACACATACAGTAACATTAATAAATCTACAGCAAACAAAAACAGCCTTTCAAAAGACCAAGGAAAGATAGAGAAGGTAATGAGGGGCCCATAAATGTCAATTACTCCCCCCTGCTGGGAACATTAGCTCCTAAAGACTTCTTTTCCAGACAAGTATGTTTCCCTTAAGCACTCGTTAGCCTCCTGCCTAGCACAAGTTTGGATTCAACAAATATTGAGGAGAAGTAATACATGTGTTTTCAAATTTTGTTTCTTCTTCCTTACATGACTACAAAAAGTAGTTGGCTCCCCTGTTAGTGGCTCCTGTTTGAAACAACCTCATATTCTTACCTACTAGCCACATCAGTTCATGTCTAAACATTTTCTTCGTCTGGACTATTAGTCTCTACAATTTCCCCTGCTAGCAAAAAAATCATGGCATTTTAGTGCCTCTTACATTAAAGTGAAATTTCTTACAGTAACTTATGTAACAGAAATACCATGGAACTTGTTTTTATTGCATTTGTACAAACCACAGATGCATCGTGTGATGGTTAGTCACAATCATCAGCTTGATTGGTTTGAGAGGTAACTAGAAGCCGAGAGTGTGCTTATGACAAAGTTTCCAAGTTGGTCTCACTTTGGAATGTGCTGGGGCTCTGATGGAGTACAGAAGAACATCTGCGTGGGTAAGCATAGTCTCTCTACCTTCTGGCTGACATAATATGAACTTCTCTCCTCTGCCACACTTACCCTATTGTGGGCCAATACTTATGAAACTGTGTATACAAATAAATTCTTCCTCACTACATGATTTTACAGGTAACTAACAGTGAGCTAACAAATAATTATATGATCAGTCTCTAGATTCATTGATCCTATATCCCTGCTATAATTAGCTATGATTTTTTTCTGCGACACTAATCTTTTACAGGGACTCAGTATCTTTGTAGCTTGCTTTGCTACATTTTGACTCTTCTTAACTTCTCATGATGTCTTTATATGAAAAAAAAGCTTTTTGTATCCTTCAAGGACACACGGTTTCTAAAATAAGTATCTCTCAGAGTTAATAATTTTACTCACCACTATTACTGTGAATCCTTGCAAGGCTGTTCTTCTGCTTTCTGCACATAGTTTTATAGGTTCAAAACCTCTCTCCCTTTATTCCAACAAAGATGAAAGCATCTAGAACATGTTTTAACCAAAAGACAAGCTATGCAGATTTTATTTTATTTTTTCCACTGTTGACCTGATTGCTGATCAAGCTGCCACATTCTAAATTGATAAGGATGGCATCTGATTAGGTTTCTATGCTGAGCAGGAATTATTTGTTTCATGAATCTTGGCTGTACTGAGGTGGAAACTTCCCTAGCTGATGATTCTTGGCTGTATGACACTTGGAACAGGTGTGACATGTGTGACATGTTAATTACAGGCATGAATTATGGCAGGGCTTTGATCTGCCAGAGAATTTCCAGGCTAAACCAGAGTAGTTCTCTGCAGGCTCTACTCAAATAGTATAGAGCCATTGCTGGACTAGCCTGACACTCTCCAGTTTGCTACTGGTGGCAAACTCTGAATGAATTTAAAAAGAGAGCTGAGGGGAGAAATGACACGCTGCTGAGGACAGACTGACCATACTTAAAAATTGTTTTCTGTGGCTGAGCCTCTAGGAAGGAGTCAGTTTTCAGTACTGGGTCACAATGTTTTTTGGGGAGCACCATGTATTGGGGCCCATATTTTTTTTTAATTAAATAAGTGACGAGAACATGTTTTGGTCTTGTTTTGCAGCATGTCCCCCACTTTTTAGTAAAATAAATTGTACTGTGTATATTTGAGGTATATAACATTATGCTAATTGGGTACATATAAATTGTAAAATCATTCCTAAAGTGAACCAAATTAATACACCCATCATCTTACTTGTTAATAATTTGTACAGAACAACAGAAGCCAGAGTCTACTTTAATACCACAAAACTTTTAGTTTGTAGTTTAAGATTGCAACTCTAATAAACTATCATCTTTATGTTATATATTTTTCTAGATTTATTCATCCTACATGCCAACTACTTTATTATAATCACTTTTTATAACAGATATATCATTTTATGGTTGTATGGATCTATACATGCATATACAGGCATATGTACTCATGTGTATGTGTATAGTTTATCCTGTATGTAGATTTATGTAACTATCCCCAAAGTCAACATACAAAACAGTTGGATTATTTCAATGCTATTTATGTCTGACCCTGATAGAAAAAAAATGTGTTTTTAACTTATAGTTTTTGTCATTTTGAGAATGTTATATAAATAGGACAGTAAGTATGTAACCTGAGAATTGTTCATGTGGCTGCACATATACTTTGTTTCTTTTCATTGTTGAATAACATTCTGTTGGGTGGATGTACAAGAATTGGTATAAGTATACAGGCCAAAAGAGTTGCAATGTTTCTAGTTTTTGCTGTTACAGATAAAGCTGCTGGATACCACCACATCCGGTGGGGGATATTAAAGTTTTCAGTTCTTGAGGATAAATGCTTTGCATGTGGCCCCTGAGTCATAGAAAGGAACCATGTGACAGTTTAACATGGCAGTGGCTGTCACCCTTGTACAGTCTAACCAGCAGTGGAGGAGAATTTCATTTTCTTTGTCATCAGCATATTGAATTACTCTACAGTGTTAAAGTGAATCTAATGCATGTATAATTCTTTTTAAAATATATGAAAATTGATAGGAATACTTGGGGAATCATTAGCAATGGCTGTTACACTGAGAACAAGATAGAAGAATGGGCCTTTTGTTTTGTACTTGCTGCTTTGTTTGGATTTTCCTGTGTATACATATTACTTATCTTTACTATGCAAACAAGAGTTATAGACCTTTGCTTTTGTCTTTATCTTTATTTTTGTGTAAATAAAGTAAAAAGTCCAAGTAAATGTTTAACAACAGTTCATTTTGACACCAAGATTAACATCAGGCAATGTATACAAGCCTTGTAGCTCCCTGTCTTGATGCTTGTTCGCCCCAAATGAATGTAACTATTCCCTGGTGTTTACAAATTTTCCAGATAGCATCCTGTTCTAGACATGACTATTTGTTGTCTCATGAAGCCATAAAAAACACCATATAATTTCCTGTCAAATAACATGCTTAATGTTGTTTTGGAATTTAAATGCTTGTCTAGTGTACAATGGAAAGCAAATGCTTTCACACCACTTGTTGCTTTCCTTAGATGCGCTTCAACACATCCTTCCACAATCCTATTTTTAACTTTTATTTTTATATTTTTTTAGACAGATGTTTTTACTTTGTTGGTTTTGTTTGCGTATTTAATTTGGTTGGTTTTTGGAGTAAGGTCACAGTGGAGTACATGTGCAAAAGCTGGTTATCTGCTATCTGAATAATGAATCTCAAAACAGTCTATAAATCTTCTGCATTCATCAAACAGAAAGATGGCTTCACCGAGCAGCACAAAAGGAGCAGAGGTATAATGAAATGATACTGGCTATACCTGGCAAGAATATTGTGTGCAGGCTGGGAAGAATCATTTCCGAGTCATTCAAAGTCATTACCTTTTGCTCTGGGTGGGATGTTGATGGAGTAACAGTGGCTCTTTGTTTCCATATACTGATGCTCTCAGCTAAGACCAATATGATACACCTGAGAGTAATAAGTGAGCTGACTTTCATGCTCTTGTGTCATTGTCTGAGTATGTTTCAAAAGTGTGGCCTTGCTAGAGGAAATATCTCACTGGGGGCCGTCGTAGAGATTTAAGCACCCTTCCCAGGGTGCTCTGAGGTTGGTGCTTGTGATCAAGATGTAAGCTCTCAGCTGGATGCTCCATCAGTCATGTTTGGTTGCTGCCATGCTTCCCAGCCATGACAGACTCTTATCTCACTACTATCATAAGCCAAATAAATGTGTCCTTTTATTAAAATAATAATAATCTTTGCAACAAAGGTTCAAAAACATCTTACTGAGAGTTAGAGCAACGGCTCAGCAGACCAAAGGATCTTGGTTGGATTCCCAGCATCCAAATGACAGCTCACAACCATCTGTAACTCCAGTTCTAGGGTGTCTGATGCACTCTTCTGGCCTTCTTGTACAATATGCACCCACATGGTGCACAGACATATGCAGACAAAATACCAACACACAAAAATTAAAAATGTCTTTTTTAAAAAAATGTCTTGGCTGGGAGAGGTATAGAGAAAGCATTAAAATTCTGCAACTTAGTATCCCAATAAATATTTTCTATAAAAACAGTCAGAGTATGGTGCAAGCAAAGTTAGTGAAACACAACAATCACCATTTTTATCTAAGAGAAGGCTTGGTGTCTGGTACTTAATAGAACAGTGACCCAGGTCTTGTCTCTACCTAAAAGTTATGTAGTAATGGGTATTATTTCAGTTTACCAATGGTTTCAGAGTAAACTTGTTTGAGATTAGTATTCCACAAGATGGTTAATGAATAATAAAAATAACACTGCCTGGTTATGGTACCAGACCGACTTCTGAGTATCACTAGGTGATCTTTCTTCCATACTTCTTCCTTCGTGATTATGAAAGGTAGCTGTCACTCTATCATTGACTGATGTGATAGACCACAGCGTGACATTTGCTCAGAAAGCTTTTAAACATATTTTCATTTATATGCCATAACTTTTTGACCCAGTTTTCAAATATGTTGTCATTATTCCAAGGTTAAATGCTAACATAAATGCAGGACTTTCCCAGCATCCTCCAAGCCAGTCTCCAGAGCCTGTTCTATCAAACCTTCTGCCTCCAGGCTAAGCTCCCTATAATGATCATGAAACATTGATGTATTTTCTGCTTTTAATGATCTAACTGAAAGGAAGAACACTCAGTGGTACACTCAGAAGTCCACAGCCTTCACTCTGGCCCTTCAGAAATGCACTTTGCTCAGTCTCCCACAAAGACACTTCCTCTCTCTTATATAATTGAGCTCATTTCCTGACGTAGACTTTATGAACGTGGACTCCAAAACACAGAATCTGGCCAGTAGTTTGTTTTATTTGTATGCGTAGTGTATTTAAAAGAGAAATTTTCATATAAAAGTCACCTTTCCACGTCTATTAAAAAGCAGGCTATTTGGGAATGCTTGGAGCAGACTGCAATAATATCTGTTACTTTAGGTCATCCAATGTCTTCTGTAGTTCTCACCTCAGAATATCGCATTATACCCCTTGCCACTCAGTAACATTTCTACCCAGCCCTCATACTACTATGTCACAGGTTCCTTTTCTCTCTTGCTTTATACAATTTTAAAATCAGGATTAGTAATCTAATGAACATAGTGTATGCACTATTACTCAGTAAGCACCGTAGTGATACTTAGAGGGTTAATTGTACTTGAAAACTTAGAAAAACACATCCCGTACTTATATGGAAATCCAATATTAATATATTACAGCTTCAAGCTATTCCCTAGCTCACCCCATGCGGTGGTGGTTGAGGAAAGCTGTACAGTTTCTCTTGTGGTCAGGGTTACTTTGGTGGCAGAGTAAGAGAACAGTGGAACCAAAATGATCATCTTGGGTTCTTCTTCTATCTTTATATACTTCCAGAGTGTCACATGGTTCCTGACATGAAGGGATTTAGTCATTTGCTCTCCTTTTTATTTTTATTGGGAAGGTAGGATGATGAATAAATCAAGTCTAGACAGAAACAGGATTCAGATCACCACTTTAATCCATTATATATATATATATATATATATATATATATATATATATATATATTACCTAACGTCATATAGTTATTGTATTGATAATTGTATTAAATTATCAGACAATAAAGAAGTCCTCAAAAGAATTCAAGCCTCCTTTGAGGTAGCATGATTCAGTAGTTTTTTGTTGAATTATCAGATAAATTACCTCAAATAAGACTCGAATGAAAGTCTCTGGTTGCATCAAGGATAGGATCTAGTTTTATATACTGGCATCTTTGAATAGTTACAACCTTGAGAGTGAAAATCTGAAGCATTACAGTTGCAGTAGTATTATAAAGACCCCCCACAATGGCACGAATCTGATTCAGTAAGTGGGAGCTGCAATGTTTTGGGAGAGGGTTCACCTGTTGTAGCAGAATGAAAAAGCTGCTTACAGACCAAGCTTCACAGTTCTGGCTTAAGCGTAGACTTGTTTTCCTCACTCATTAGTTGACAGCTGAAAGCTCTTCTGTGGTTGGTAATTGTATAGGAGTACGAATTGTCTAGTTTTCATAGCTATAGTTCACTGACAATGGATAAGTTGTTTATGAAGGGATATCACAGTAGAAGGCTTTTGATAGGTCATAATAGTTTATAGGAGCTGGGGTTGGACTTGCGGAGTATTTAACTGATTTCAGAGAAACAAACATGAGTCATAATTGAAAAGTCTATTTCTTGGAAAATCTCCAATAGCAAGTGGTTTCTTTTACCTGTATGTGGTGTACCATCCATATTGATTCCTGTGTATTACACCACTCCTGCATCCCTGAAATAGAGCCAAGTTGATCATGCTAAGTGATCTTTCAGGTATATTATTGAATATGACTTGTAAATATTTTATTGGGGATTTTTGCAACCGTGTTCATTAGGGAGATTTGTGACTAACTTCAATTTTTTGTTGTTGAGTCTCTATCTAGTGTGATGACCTGAGTAATACCACATTGTATCAAGACTTGAGAACTGTTGCTGTTCTTCCTTGAAGGTCTTCTAGAATTTACACATGAGTCCACTTGGGTCTGAAATTTTTTATTGCTGAGATCTGCTTACGGTGCTTATGTCCTCCTTGTTGAGTTTTGTTATGTGGAAACATATCCAGTTCCTTTATACAAAATTCAGAGTATACAAGATGGATGGCCATAGACTCCATTTTGTTTATATCTTCTAACTTATTAGACTATAACTCTTAAATATTTCTAAACTTTCTTTTTTCATTAATTTACTTATTCACTTTACATTCCAATTGCAGTCCTCCATAATTCTTAACTTGTCTTAGCATATGTTGCTACTTTGTTACTGTTCTCTAGTTTTTAAAATGTGAAATGTATTTCTACTTGGTTTTTGTAGTCTGGCTAAGGGTTTTTCAGAATTTTTAAAGAAGAAACTTTTTTATTTCATTGATTTTTTCATGTCTATTTCATTAATTTTGACACTAATTTTAATGATTTATTCCTCTTTACTGCCTTAAGGGTTGGCTTCTTCTTGTTTGCTAAGGCTCCAAGGTGCATTGTTCATTGGTTGAGAACACTCTGACTTTTTTAATGGAAGCTCTGTTTTTCTTCTCACTTGGTTTCTAGTAGTATTCCATTTGTAATCAGATAGTATATAAAATAAATACTAATTACCTTGTGTATTGATAATATTTGCTTTGTACCCTGTTTTTAGAGATACTTTCACAGGTTGCTGAGAAGAATATTTAATTGAATGGATTGTTTGTTAATAGCTATCCCGTCAGCTCAGTCTGTGATGCCATCTAACTCATAATTTCCCTATTTAACTTTTGTTCAGATGACTTATTGATAAAAGTTGAAATCTCTCCATTATTATTATTTTGGGTTCTCTTTACAACTTTTACTATTTGTTTTATGAAACTGGGTACATTTCTGCTCAGTATATGGATGAATAAAATTGTCCCCTGGATAGATGGTTCCTTTCAGTATGAAGTGACCGGCATATGACACGTGAAGGTTCTTTTCTCATCATATCGGTTTGGTCTTTGAAATGTCTCCTATACCATGATGAACACCCCTTTCCCTATATTCTGGGGATATTTCTCCTATGATTTTATTGGAACATATTTTCTATGGTGTTAGCAAAATTTATTAATCTATGCCCATGAATCTTTTCATAGAATTCCCTAGGAATGGTGATAGTACTGCATGCTAGTATATGAGTTACTGTGGCTACGAGTTGGAGAGGAATAAAAGATGACTAAGACTAGAGTCAGTATTGGGATGATAGAGGCAAAGGAGAGGTGAAAAATTAAGTGGAAGCAGGGAATAGTAGGGACAGGAGGGAAAGTATTGGACAGGTTTCATGGACATAGGAGGCGGGAAGAGAGAGTTAGACTGAGACAATCTCTGCGTGCTGAGATACAGAGAGCCTGCACATCAGGCCAGCTTATGTAATGCCTCTGGGAAAGAATAATAGAAGTAAAGAACAGGGAAGGAAGATGAGAAGAGAAAAATGACAAGAAAGAGAATCAGGACAGAGGTGGCCTGTGTAACTGACATTAAATATTCAATAAAGGAGTTATGAATAATAGCTTATAACTTTTTCAATTTTCTTTCCCAGACTGCCAGGGGCCTAATCTAAGCGAGCTTCTGTGAGATGATGTCACAGATGTGGGTCATACCTGTAGGTGGTCCTTTAGGGTCTGGTTGTGAGTTCTGTTCTTGACTCCGGTGAGTACTTGGAAGGTGAGGTCCTATCAGTGAATAGTCTTTCACAGGTCAGATTGAAGATACTGATCACATATCTAGGTGGTCCTTCATGTGTCCAGTTGTAAATGCTTATCCTAATCCAGGGGAACCTTTCCTGATGTTCTATGACCTGATAAATATTCTAGTTCCAACCATGTTTCTACCTCACTGTATATTGCACGTCTTGAAATATCTTTCTCACAGTCTAGCAGTATTGTAAAGGCTAGATTTCAGGATGTATAATCCCATGGAGATTGCTCCCATTTTCCCAAGGTACTGACTCAGCAGGAATCTTTTTACATGGTGTCATGCAGCTTTATGATCTAGTACTGAGAAGAGAGGGTTTTCCTGGTGTCTTTCCAGTCCCACACACCTTGTATTTAGTTCTCTTCTTGTTTTTCTCTTTGTTAAAATGTGTGTTTCTCAAAGAACAATGGAGAATTTCTGGACCAATTCGTCTTGAGGCATAATCCAACTGCCCACATCAGATTGGCTCGTGAGCATACCTGTGCAGGATTTTCTTGCCTATTAGTTGATATAGGAGGGCGCAGTCCACTGTGGGTGGTACCATCGCTACGCAGATGGCCCTGAGTTTATAGGAAAGCTAATTATGAGCCAGTGAGCGAGCCAGTGAGCAAACAACATTCCTCTCCTTCATGTTCACACTTGAGTTCCTGCCCTGGCTGCCCTCAGTGATGGAGAAAATTCTTTTCTCCCTTAAATTGTTTTTGGTCAAAGGATTTTTATCACCTCAATGAAAGGAAACTAGAACAGTCTCCTTTATGTATCTCTCCGATGTGATTTACACATGCTTTTCCCTTTCACTTAGACTATCTTACTAGGATTCCAGGGAGTCATAGCATTTGCTTT
>JADRCD010184645.1:20301-21740 GCA_019843815.1 Montemys delectorum
GGCGGAACCAGCCAGCAGGAAGGATGCTCCAATTTTTTGATTTGTACCTTTTACTCATTTTCTTTTATATTCAATCTGTAATAGTTTCCCTAAAAATTTTCAGCAGAAATCAGGAGATTTTTTCTTGGTATAATAAGAACCAATCCTTTGATTATAAGATTGTCTTAGTTTTATCCTTTTTAAGAGGGATTTTTTTTCTCTTAGTTCACAGAAATACTTTCCACTCTCCTCCACGAAGGAGTCTTCTAATTATGCAAGTTCCTGTCCAGGCTTCATCTGGGGCCCATCAGTATTTTTCTTAACAGCTTAATGGTTTTCTGGCTGCAAGGAGTCTTCTGCCTTCTTGTGAGTTGGGGTTTACTCTATCAATAACACCCATTGGCTTCCTTAATCTCCTTTGTTTTGTGTTCTTACACCTATTAATCACACAGCAGCTGCTTATCCTTTGCCGTCTTGGCTTTGATGGATACTTTATATAATAAGTCTCGACCTTCAGAACTGAGTAATCTCTTGGGGACTCCTGCTTAGGGAAGCTCAATAGCCATACAACCGCAATGCCATTGATATATGAGCTGTTTTTCTTTCACACTCTCCGCAATCCATGTACCAAAATGACAGAATATCTTTGCCCCATGTCTGTAATTTGCAATTGCTTACTTTAACTTTGACGTGTAATGTATGGGAGCTAGAGCTGAACAAAGATTTCTCATTTCTAAGTTATAGGTTTGTGGGGGCATGAATGCTTTCACAGATAAAAACACTTAATTTATCCACAAGCATGTGTAGTGCCTCAGATGTGGAAGTATGAATTCTCACCTCTCTTTGACTGCGGTGGCTTTGTTGTCAGAAACTGGTCCGGAGCGAATATAAAACCGTAGAATTGGGGGAATGACTGTCTGTCATCAGGAAAAAAAAAAAAAAAAAAGAGGAAACGTGAAGGGCAGTTGCTTGATTATATTCAATTCAATTCAAAAGGTAAATGAATTTTGGGATAGTAATGTGGAGGTGATATGAATCTTATGAGATTCTATTTAACAAAATGGAATTTCCTAGTGATTTGTAAGAAAACAGAAATGTCCACATTTCTTTTACTAAGTGTATTTCTAGAAAGCAAAAGAAAATACTGAGAACTGCCTATTCAAGCATGTCCTAAATACATTTAGTAAAATGGATCTATACTTAGTTTATATTTCTTACAAAATTTTTCTTCTTTCTTTCTCCCTTTCTTTCTTTTCTTCCTCCCTCCCTCCCTCCCTCCCTTTTCCCTTCTTCCTTCTTCTTCTTCTTCTTCTTCTTCTTCTTCTTCTTCTTCTTCTTCTTCTTCTTCTTCTTCTTCTTCTTCTCTCTCTCTCTCTCTCTCTCTCTCTCTCTCTCTCTCTCTCTCTCTCTCTCTCTCTCTCTCTCTCTCTCTCTCTCTCTCTCTCTCTCTCTCTCTCTCT
>JADRCD010184646.1:0-42604 GCA_019843815.1 Montemys delectorum
TTTTTTTTTTTTTCGTCTTGCTGTGGTTAAAGGAGAAAGTCAAAAGTTATTAATTTTGTAATTTTAGTTTATTCATTTCTTTCCGAAGAAAAATACTGACACCCAAGCACTGACACCCATTTGTGATAATGATCAATTTAAATATTATAATGAGTTTCAAAAACAAATTTATCATAATCAAGGAACATAAAACCATCTACTAATCACAAGGAAGGACAAAACAAATCCTCTGAGGCTCTGTCAGGATCGCAAGACATTCTAAATAAATACATAGTCAAGCTGCTTCTTATGGGTAATCAATTTATAGCACATTTGGAACAGGAATAGAGAGAGCTGGCTTGTGGAGCTCCGTCTTTCAGAGCAATCGTCCCTGGTTTTGGAGTTTGATTAAACTTTGCCTTCTTATGTAGATACATACTTTGGGTGTACCATGAGTAGCTGCAGCTACCTGATTAGTCATCTCTGACCACCACAGGAGATCAGCTTCTACTGCTGGGCTGGGGGTGATCGATCCTCAACCACAAAGGGAATGGGGAGTAGATTTCTTTCAAGACATTATAAATTAACCTAAGCGTGTAAAGATAAAAGAAATTTAAGTGATTCTTGTATAGTTATGGTTAAACAGCCTCTTGGATTCTAGCCTGATAACCTGACCACATATCCCTGATGATTTAAGCAAACACATCTTTTCGTTCCAGCCCACAGATTAAGCGGAATCCAAGAAACCAGTTACTTTTCTTCTTGCGTGGGTTTGTTTCTTACAACTCTGAGATCACGCTCCATCACTGAGGGAAGTCAGAGCAGGAACCCTGAGGCAGGAACTGAAGCAGAAGCCATGGAGGGACACTGCTTACTGCCTTGCTTTCCATGGCTTCCTCATCCCGCTTTCTTATAAAACCCAGGACCACCTGCCAACAGTAGGCTGGGCTTCCCCCGCATTAATCATTAATCCAGAAAATGCCCTTCAGGCCAATCCGACAGCCGCATTATGGCTCTAGCTTGTGTCAAGCTAACAAAACGAACAAACAAACGAAACCTAAACAGTACAACATTCATGCTGGACATACTTAGCAGCCAGGGAAGTTTTCTCCTTTCCTCACTTGGTCCTGCTGACCACACAGAACGGCAGTCAGTGTGTGACAGCTCTGACGGGAAAGGCTTCTCCAACGGAGGTATCGCTGTTCTGAGCGGGAAGGTATCCTGGAAGTTGGGAGCCGAGTAATAGCATAGAGTCGCACCACACCACGAACTTCACCCAGAGATTCACTGGGAGAGACACAGAGGGTGGTTCCTTCCCCATGGGCGGGAAGCAACAAGGAACGGAATAAGAGGCAGGCTTTCTAGAGGGCTTCTTAGGGGAAGGAATTTTTCAGGGAAGAGATTTCCAGGGTGAGGATTGGTGAGACTAGGCCAGTCCTAAAGCTTCAGGGATAGCTTATGAGATTTTCTTTTTTAGCTTTGTGACTATGTTGCTCTATTTATTTGTAAAGGGAAAAAAAAAAACCCTTCAACTTATTTCTTCCACAATTCACCTGAAATTGTTCTCATCTTCCCAGAAACTGTATATTTTCAGTGTTGGGAAAACCTCTTCTGGTCCAATGCCCCATTTTGCCTAAAAACACAAGGAAAGTGCTTCTCCTTCCTTTGTGTCATCTATCCTACATGCTGCTCGTGTCCTGAAAGTTCCTTGTGGGTCCTAAACGCTGCCTGTCCAGTTCCATATTGAACCAGCGGTGTTTATAAACGGTGGGAGGAACTAACTCAGGCATCGTTTTTGGACAACATAGGAAGAAAACCATCCATCTCATGGTGATCTGGAAATCATGGACGGAGCTCCAACTGTTAAATGACTCTCCATGTGGGGACAATACCAGGGGAGGTGCTAAGACAGACACTCTGCTCCCTCGGTACCTTGGAGACAGACTTAGTCATGCAACTAATGTTTTTTGGGAGAATAGCTTAGTAAATGTTGCATGGAATCATCTTTCTGATGTCTGTCTGTCCCTGTGCTTAGAGATCTTTGCCCATAAACTTCTTTTTGCATGAATAGGAATTTCTTATGACACAGGGAAGCTGAGAACAAGAGCATACAGTCACACTATAATGTTTCAGGGAGCTAGCTTGTAGGTGGCACGTACTCTGAACCAGGAAAAGAGCAGGAGAGTCCTCATCAGAGGACAGAAAAGATGAAAGAGGAGGTGTCAGAAAAGCAAATCCCTCCTGGACTTGAAGCTAATGAAAGGAAATGGTATGATCCAGAGAGGCAAGCCAGCTAGCATCCAAGGGCTGTGATTTGTTCTTTGACCTGGCTAGTTCCACCACCATCTGAGTGGGATTTCTCAGGTAGACACACGGCAAGAGGGATGAGGGGCAAATATGACATAAATATGTCATGTGATGACACTGGCTGAATGATGGTGATAGAAACCTGGCAGGGGAGGGGTCACAACCTGTACCCCAAGTCAGGTCTGGCCACCCATCTTCAGTAAGCCAATCAAAAGAGCCACGTGAAAAGTAGAAAGCATAGAAAGGAGATTTAGTCAATGTGGAAGAGAGACCTTAGGAAGAGAGACCTAGAGATCCAGCAGACTCCACAAGTCTCTCTTTGAGGTTAGGGGTTAAATGGAAGGCCCAGGATCTACACATTTAAGCAGACCCATAAAGATGTGGTCCCTCCCATCACAGACTCATCATTGTCAGGGCTCCAGTCTTATCCTGTAAGATAGTGTGTTGGTTTGAATATGCTTGGCCCAGGGAGTGGCTATTAGGAGGTGTGGCCTTGTTGGTGGAAGTGTGTCATTGTGGGTGTGGACTTTAAGACCCTTCTCCTAGCTGCCTGGAAGTCAGTCTTCTCCTAGCTGCCTCCAGATGAAGATGTAGATTTCTCAGCAACTCCTGCACCATGCCTGCCTGGACACTGCCATGTTCCCACCTTGATGATAAAAGACTGAACCTCTGAAACTGTAAGGCAGCTATAATTAAATGTTATTCTTATAAGAATTACCTTGTTCACAATGTCTGTCCACAGCAGTAAAACCCTAACTAAGACAGAAGCTGGTACCAGGAGTGGTTTTAGAGTAGCAGAAGAATAAAGATGAATCTTTTAAGTATCTAGAATTGGCTTAATAATTTGCCAGCACCTTTAACTACTGAAACCTCTCCAGTCACTCTCTCTCTCCTGGGAGCTTGGAGAGTATTGAAGGCCAGTGGTGGAAACTATATTTCAAACTTAAAGAAGCAAATGTCTTTGATTATTTTGATCCATCATTTGTGATTGGCAATGCATTGGGTGACCCAGTATATGAAATTTTCTACAGCTTGGAGAGAAAATGAGGAAAATGATTTTGATGGTTTGTTACTCTTAGCATCTCTCGATAAATTAATAAAGAAAAGGAATGAGCTGCATGATAAAACTGATTGGCTTTAAATGTGAAAAATAATCTAAAGGTTTCTAAGTGTGCCCTTGAAGAGAATCTTCTCTCCAGCAGCCACAGAGCTCGAGTTGCAGAAAATCAAACTGGAGCCCTCATTATAAGGTTGGCTGAATTACAGTGAAAATTCAAGTCTCAGCCTTAGACAGTGTCAGCAGTTAAAATAAGGGCATTAATTGGCAAAGAATAGGATCCTATATCTTGGGATGGGGATGTGTGGGAGGACTCTGCTGAAGCTGAGAATTTTGAATCTTCAGATTATCAAGGGTTTACCTCCTCTGAAGAAGTAGTGTCTTCAGCCCTACGCCTTGAAATAATGCCTTTTTCACTGGGAAATTAATCCTTCAGTGTCTGACAAACCAGCAGTGACTTTCTCTGAAGAAAATGTCAGACAAGACAATACTGATGTTCCTCAAGGCCCACCCATAGTTTCTTCTAGACCTATAACCAGACTCAAGGCAAAACAGGCCCCTAGAGGGGAGATAGAAAGTGTAGTCCATGAGGAAATGAGCTACCCTACTAAGGGACTGAGTTCTACCTCTTTATCTGAAGGCCACTAGAAGACTGGCTTCCAAACAGCTAGGAGGAGGATCTTAAAGGCCATGCCCACAATGACACACTTCCACAACAAGGCCACACCTACTCCAACAAGGCCACACCTACTCCAACAAGGCCACACCTCTGAATAGTGCCACTCCCTAGGCCAAGCATATTGAATCCACCACAGGTGGTCTGATCTGACAGATTGTGAGAACTGTGTGAAATCATTCTTCAGGAGATAAATTCCTCCTCTTACCAAAGCCCTTTCCTGGGGGAAATTTCTATTTCTTTGGAGTTCAATGTTTCAACAGTTTGATAGTCAGGAGGGAGAATATATTCTAGAATATATTCATTTCTGCCAGGCAGGTTACAGTGGGTGTGTTAGAGGTGTCCTGAGAGGGAAGATGGAGCCAGGCCCAGGAGACTCAGGGAACACCAGGCTAAGTTATCATTATGGATGAGAAAATGCTTGTAACTGGGGAGGGGCAACCACTTCTAAGTTTTAAATGTCCATCAATAGGAATGACATGGAGAAAAGGAGGAGAGGCCAGCTGCCATGTCTGAAAGGAGTCTGAGGGGAGGACAAGAGTCTAGACTCTGCAGCTCTGAGTGGAAGAAAACAAATGTCCTTGGAGAAAGGTTAGAAGTAATGCTGCCTGTTTCTGGTTGTATGTGAGGGGGAGCAGTTAAGAAACTGCTGATATGACTGCTCCATGATATAGTTAAGGTTTTTATTGTGGCTAGGGGAGAGAGCAGAGAGAAAAAGATGTTGCCTGGACATGGCCAGGGCTAGAGAGGGGGAGGGGGTGGGAGAGAATAGTGGAGGTAGCAAGATAGCAAGAGGTAGAGAATAACATAGTGAGGGCAGGGAGGGGGAGAGAGAGAAAGAAAGAGAGAGAGAAAGGGAGAGAGAGAGAACAGTGGGGCAGGGGAAACCTTTGCCTTTATAAAGAGAACAAAGGGGTATTTGGGAGGAGGGAAGCTTGGGGACAAGAGAAGGCCTAGGAAGCTAATGTGAACTTTGAAATATATGACAGGTACTTGTGGTACTGAGGGAGCCTGGAGGCCAGCATGGGCTTTGTTATGCATCTACAGGTAGCCTTTTGTCCCTTCTGCCAGAGGTAAGGGAGATGACTCCTTTGGGCAGATGGGAACAAGTTCCAACCATTCCTGAGGAATGCTCCTGTTTCTCCAGCTGCCAGGAGTCCTGTAGTCCAGCTTGAGCTCACTCTGGATATACGTACGCACGGCCTTTGGGAGTTTGGGGATCTGGAGTTTCCTTTGGACCCAACACTGGTGATGAACTGGATGTAGTATATGTGAGGGAGGGATCTTTCTTGGAAAGGATTACCTGGTTTTGTTTTTTTTGTTTTTTGTTTTTGTTTTTTTTTTTCCGAGACAGGGTTTCTCTGTGTAGCCCTGGCTGTCCTGGTACTCACTCTGTAGACCAGGCTGGCCTTGAACTCAGAAATCCGCCTGCCTCTGCCTCCCAAGTGCTGGGATTAAAGGTATGTGCCAGCACCACCCAGCACCTGGTTTGTTTTTAATTGTTATTATTGCTTTATTATTTATTCATTTTGGAAACAGGCTTTTACCATGCAACTCAGGCTGGCCTGGGACCTACTGTGTCATCTAGGATGGCTTCAAACTGACTATGCCCCTGCCTCTGCCTCTTAAATACCAGGGTTTGCAGGTATATGTCATCATACCTGTTGGGTAATGTTTTGTTTCTTTTTAAGATGTGTATGGGTGCCCACAGAAGCCAAGGGAGGAGGATGGGTCCCCTGGAGCTGGAGTTACATGGAGTATGAGAAGCCCAGCATGGGTTCTGTGAACCTCTGCATGTGGATCAAGTGCTACTGATAGCCAACCCCTCTCTCCAGTACCTTCCATCCTTCCTCCCTCCCTCGATTTCTTCTTCCCTCTTTTTCTTCCTCTTTATCTCCTCTTTTTCTTCTTCCTCCCTTTCCTTTGCCTCTTCAACCCCCTATGCTGATATGGAGCCCAGGGCCATGTGTAGGCGTGAATTTTTTGCAGCCTACTTTTAGTAAGAGTTTAACCTCTCCTCTAGCCCACCACCCAGCAGAGGTAGTGGAAGAGAAAAGATATTAGGATGTGGGAGAAGTGGACCTGCTCAGCAATAGTTCTTTGAGGCAAGCTTGATCCTCTTGGGCAGCAGTTAAGTCTCATAGCAAACACCAAATACGACCCAGCAGCAAGAGTTCAGTCCTCTCAGCAAGCAGACACTAGGCAGGAACCAGTAACTGTAGCTCAATCCTGGAAGAAACCTCAAGGCTCAACAACTTGCCCGAGGAGAGGCCACAGAAGTGGAGAGCTGCCACAGAAACCTCACAAGCAGTTCTTTGAGTTTCTCTCAATGGGGTCATCATTACCACAAGTTTGAGGTCAACAACGTCATATAAGGTTAACCAATGCATGTAAACCAATGCTTAATGTTCATCCCCCATTGTCTGTGGGGTCATATTTGTACTCCTAGATCAAACGTCCTTTCACATGTTTGCTATATCAAAACATCCTTTCAGTGGGCAGTGGTGGCACACGCCTTTAATCCCAGCACTTGGGAGGCAGAGACAGGCAGATTTCTGAGTTCGAGGCCAGCCTGGTGTACAGAGTGAGTTCCAGGACAGCCGGGGCTACACGGAGAAACACTCTCTCGAAAATAAAAATTAAAAAAAAAAAAATCCTTTCACCTGTGTCTGCTTCAGGAAAACAGTCTTTCCCATGTCTGTTTCAGCAAACATCCTTTCAACTGTGTCTGCTTCAAAGAAAATATTCTCTCACCTGTGTGCCCCAGTAAAACATCATTTGACACGATCAACTTTTCAAAGAAACAATCCATAAGCAAATAACAATAAGCCTCAGCCATAAGCACAATAATAAGCAAGCACTCAGTTACCGCTGCCTCTGCAGCCACTGACCTGGTTCCTGTTGTATGTCTTCATTGCCAAGACTTTTGTCTGAATGGAATTCTATCTTTTACTCAGACTGACAGTTGTAGAGGACTGGTTCTGACGCCTTGATTTAATGGGTAACCCATGTTTACTGATGCTGAAGGTCCTTGCCCCCAATTGTTTTTTTTTGTTGTTTTTGTTTTCTTTTTGAGACAGGGTTTCTGTAGACCAGGCTGGCCTCGAACTCAGAAATCCGCCTGCTTCTGCCTCCTAAGTGCTGAGATTAAAGGCATGCGCCACCACCGCCTGGCCCCAATTGGTTTTTGATCTATCAATAAAGATGCCAGTGGATAATGGCTGGTCGAAAGGAAAGAGGCGGTACTTCCAGGTTACCACAGGCTAGGAGAGAGGAACAAGCTGGAAGGAGAATCAAGATACTTGGGGAAGAGAGATGGAACAGACTCAGAGCTGTAGGGGAGACCTTCCAAAATGTAGGCAGAAAAGGAAAGCAGCTCACAGAAAGGCAGCCCGAAAGAGTCCTTGGGCAGAAGGTCACTGGGCAACTAAACAGTGGGCAGATTTAGAGGTGTTGAGCTAAGGGTAAAGGTAAGGACACTGCACATGGAAGGCTTATTAGAACACAGCCAGAGAGCCAATAAGGCAGGTTAAAAATGAGCTAATGTGTGTGTGCCTTTCATCTGTGGATCCGAGATAGTTCCTGGGCAGGTGAGAACCTGTGACCAGCAGGGAGCACAAAGAGAGACAGCCAAAAAACCTCTCATTGCAGATAGTTTTATAATTCATCCTTTTGTGGCTGAGTAGGCTTCACAAGCTGCTTTTTCTGGGGTTCCCTTTACTTCATCTCTGTTGCTTGGTAGTTCCTGCCAAAAAAAAAAAAGTCTGCTCTGCCTCGCTATTCTTCGCCTTTTGAAGAAGCAATACACATTATTCTGAAACTTTCCTCCAAAATTAAAAAGGAATCTGCCACGGGCCAGCCAGCTTTGGCCCCTCAATCCTCGGAAGAAACAGGGTTCTGGGCAGGTCAGCAAGACGTTGGTGAATGATGACAGACAGACACAAGACAAGGAAGTTCAGGATCTGAATGTATATTCTTAAAAATTAAACATCAGACCTTTATGGTCATTACAAAAAGAAAAAGAAAAATCTGGCAGTGTACCGTTCAAGGCACATCTGAGGTCATCTGAAACACATTGGGTCTAAAGCAGCAGCCACCTCCTCTGGACAGGCGCAGCACCCCTGAGTTCCAAATGTATGCCGGAGTCCCTGGGGGCTGCTGGCGAGCCAGCCAGGAGGGTAGAGGCCTGAATGCTTGCTGTACACACTCTCTTCCACACACACCAGGCTCAAGGTCCAACCCATGCTTAGTATACACCCAACTATGTTAATCTTCTGGGCTAACAGAGACATACCCCAGGGGTCCCATTCTTGCTAATTCCTAGGAGTGGCTCAGCTGCATTGCAGGAAACAGAAAATGAGGAACTTCTATTCAGTAAACTTCAATGCCCTACCTCCTTCATTATCTCCCTAACAATGCCGGAGGCAATTAGTCTGAATGTGTAAGATTCCCTATGAAATTCTAAGCCAGGGTTTGGCTAAGATGTTGGAACATTGGTAAAGGTCAGAGAACAATGTCCAATTTTGTCTAGCTGTTAGTAAATCATATCTTAGTGGGCACCTAGCACATGAGACCTTCCATCGACCATCACAAGGATGTGTATTCTTGGAAACACATCCAAGTTGGGAGATGCCAAAGAATACCAGGAGGCGAGCTAGCTTCTCTGAAGCTGTATGCCTCTGTGGGCTGCGGTCACGAAGACTTCACTGGAGTGGGCATGGCAGGAATCCACCATTCAAATTAATTCAGTAAAACTATGTTATCTATTTATTCTCCCTCCCCCAAGATAAGAGTTTCCTGTGTAACAGCCCTTAGCCATCCTGGAATTTGCTCTGTAGACCAGGCTGGCCTTGAACTCACAGAGATCTGAGTGCTTATGTCTTTCAAGTACTGGGATTAAAGGTGTTTGCCACCACTGCCCAGTTAAAAAATATTCTTGTAGATGATGTCTGGCTCAATATTATTTTGATCTTCCAAATCTCTTTCTGCTTTCTCTTTTGGCTGCTATCTCAGTGACTTACACAGTTTCAACTTTCCTGGGTTTTGACAGATCAATAAAAACAGAATAAAAAATTTAGAAGTGGAATCAAAATCTAGAGAGCCTTGGCATGTGATCGACTTGCCTTTCCTCAGGTCAATAAGGAAAATGATCAAGTATTCAATAAATAGTGTGGGAGCCCATGGAGAAAAAAAGAAAAGAAAATTGAATCATTCCTCACACATATACAGTATCCTTTCCCACTGGATCAATTATCAAATAGGTCCTGCATGAATCAAGATGGGGAGGGCCTCTCTAAAAGATACCAAGTCTATAAGGCACAAAGGAAAAGGTTGTAACATTAAATTCATACAATCCCTGCTTGGTAGAACCTAGTCCAGCAAAGTCAAGCAGAAGGTAGTCCAAACTGTTTGAAACTCATTTCACAGTCCACAGCTAATGTCATTAACATCTTAAGATGTCTACAGGTCAATAAGGAAGATGCCTTTATCAAGGAGAAAACTGGGTAAGGAATCTTAGCATCACCGAGTGCCTGCGCCTATGGATGGGTGGGACCACAGACCTGTTGCTATGGGCAACGGGCACCATATTCCCAAAATCCCTAGAGCTCGCTTCCCACCTTCACCTGGGCCATATATACGTCACAGCTCGTATAAAAACAGGGAACATTCCTCTCTCTTTCTCTTTTCCCCCTTCTCTCTTTCCGTGCCACCTCCCCCCACTCTCTCCCTCTCAATTAAACCTCCTATGCGTGGAACTGTTTGGGCCTGGTGTGTGGTATTTTCGACTCGGTCGCCTCTCTTAAACCATCAAGGAGTGTGGTCGTAGTTGGGGTTTCCATTTCTGTGAGAAGACACCATGACCACAGTAGCTCTTACAAAAGAAAACATTTGACTGGGGCTGATTAATAATAATACATCCTAGTCTGCTATCATCATGGAGGGAAGTACGGTGGTACACAGGCAGACATGGTGCTGGAGAGAAGCTGAGAGTTCCATATCTGGACCTCCAGGCAGCAGGAAGAGAGACACTGGGCCAGACTTCAGCACCTGAGACCTCAAAGCCCACCTATAGTGACACACTTCCTCCAACAGGGCCACATCTCCCAATACTGCCATTCCCTGTGAGGCCATGGAGGCCGATTTTATCCAAACCACCACAAGAGTAAAAAGTTAACAAGAAAAGGAAATCCCAGCAGCCCCTGGTGAGGGATAATCAATCTCATTAAGATAAACACAAATTCAAACTGTAGCATGATAACATCCTTACTAGTAAATAAGCAAATATGTAAGTGTAATGCATACATGTGTCAAAGAAGGGGACTAGATGCTGGCATGTGTAGGTGACAATTTAACCATCAACTTTATTACTTGTTACACTTGTTTTGCTGAATCAGGACATAGACAGACACCTAAATGCAGTCAGTGGGGAACTGTTAACCTGTGTCATATTTGTACAATGGAATATTATACAGTTGTAAAAAGTGAATAAAGTACTTAGGAAATTGATATTGAAAGATTGTCAAAATAGAGAATGAAGTAGAAAAAAGTTAAGATGAAGATAAGACTCACAGTATGCTGTCCTTTTTCGTTTAGGAGAGAAACATTGAAAATGTAATACTTTTCTGGTTTAAATGTATGGGAAACACTTCACAGTTACTAGCCTGAGAAGGCAAGGACCGAATCCAAGGACAATAAAGGAGAAAATATAAAATATGTAAAGTGTATAACTATTCAATTAATTTTGAATCACAGAAATACATTCCTTATCTTAACTATATTTTTTTTCATGGTTTTAGAGCTTTATTGTAGAAAAGCTGAGATAGAAAGAAGAGTAAATAAGCAGAGGGAGGCCATAGCCACGTGGAGCGAGGGGAGAATGGAGGGGGGTGTGAGAGGTGAGAGTAAGAGGCAAGAGGGAGAAAGCAAGAGTTTAAGAGCTATCTTAACTATTAAGCTCCCGGCCTGCCTTATGTCTCCTCACAAATGCTCCAAAGGAACCAGACTTCGATCTCAGTCCTGCTCTAGAAGGCTTCGGAGCCTCGGGTTCCTCAGAACAGAGCTCTGAGAAGCACAGGCCGCACATGGGGTGATAAACACTCACTACATGTGTTAGGTCCGTAACTGTGTTATTTAGGCTGACCTTCACATCTTCCTTATGATGGCAACTTCATTTTGAAGAAGAAATGGAACCTTGAACTGCTCAGCCAATGTCACAAAGTTTGTGAGGAGGAGCCGGCCTCTTAGCTCAGACTGATCCCAGAGACTTGACTCTTAAGCACAGTGTTCCTCCAAACACACACATGTGAAAAGACATTGTGTATACAGTTAATGTCACCAGCACAAGGAGCAGGAGACTCGGCTCACGCTCCCACATCTACAGCCCGAGTTCTGTGCATTGCCCTCTGTTTAGGTAAAGCCAGGACATTAACTTACAGAAAATAAAGGTCAATACAAAGCAAAGTTGAAGTTTATTAATAACATACATAGTTAAGTATAGGCATTGTGTGAGTGTGTGAGTGTGTGGGGGGGCACATGAGTGTACCCATATATGCATGTGTGTTAGACAGGGAGGGGGAAAGCTTAAGAAAAGGAAATACAGACTCCTTGTGTGGGAAACTTTAATGGAGGGGAGGCATATTTGTGAGTTAAAGAAAGGGAATTGGGGAATTCCAGGAATGGGTCAGGATGTTCCCAGAATAGGTTTTATTGCCCTTTTCTATCCTTAGATTGAGTTTACCAATACACATTAGATGCAGAATGGTAATAGTATTGCAATGAAGTAACGTATACTTAGTAGCCATCTTAGTCAACCATCTTGGTCCCAGACTACTTTGAGTGGCCTGGCACATTTAGTAGTTGAATGACTACATGGCGTCCTGTATTAAGACAACTGTGAGGTTGCATTAGCCCCGAGCCATTATGCATTTAACCTTCTTTTCTCTCTAAGCCTATATCTCCACGTTCTGCACACACTGGTTACTGTTTTTATAGCCATTGCTGATAGGTGCTTGTGCTATGTCACAGAGTTCAATATGCATACACAAACACAGTTTGTGTTCATAAAACTTTTTTTTTTTATCCAGAGTGACACCAAAGTCTGCCCTACTTATGAGTACATTATGTGTTATTTCTATGATCTGAGTCTGAATGCTTCCCATAGGCTCACAGTTTGAACATTTGTTCCTTGGCTTGTGATCATATTCAAGAGGGAAGGATAAAATCTTTAGAGGCCTACTTATTGGATGCATGCCTTTAGAGATGGGCCTGTGAAGATGATACATAGCCTTTGCTTCCTGCCTCTCACTCCCTGCTTCCTGGTCTGTCTCAATAGAAGCAGCCTCTAGTACACATTCCCAAAACCATGAGCCAACTTTTCCCACAATGCCCCATTCTCCAGCCAAGACTGATTGAAACCAGTGGGCCAAAGAAGTCTTTTATCCCATGAGTTCTTTCTGTTAGACACTGAAGTTACGGCAGTTGAAAGTAACTAATACAGAGAATTGCTACCAGGAGTGGGGTGCTTTGTATTACTGTAAGTAACCCTAGTGACCTACTTCTACTGCTGCCTTCAGGCTTCAGCATCTCCCAAAATACCACTGTCAGTTGGTCAGTAATATTCAAAACATGAGCCTGAGGAGATATTTCAGATAGAAAATGTTAATAGCTATTTTTCCAAAGTTTCATGAAAAATATTTAAGGATGTATTCATATTTATGACTGGATACAAACTGAGCATGGTGCTGCTATCTCCATTCTGTGAGAAGCTAGAGAACTTTAGTGCTGGTACAATTCCACTCCAGATTTTAACAAGGTACATTTCTAATTTCACCGCAGTGGTGGGTCTCAGCTTGGTCTATGCTTTCTCTATTAACACCATCAGACAGTGGATACTGTTGTTAATTTAAACACACTTTTCGTTTTTTTAGAGTGTTGTCTGTTCCATCAAACAGGCTAATATGCGCTTTTTCCTGCGGGGATCTTCTTCTTAGCTCCCATGAAGAGATGTTTATGTATAGATAACCTCTGAACTCAATTGTACATGGAGAAGCCATCCCCAGTTGCCAGGAAGCCACATTCAGAGACACTACTGCAGTGACTCTATTCATTTCCCCTTGAACCACAAAAATGTCATTTAAGCAGATGTACACATTTTACGTGCCCATAAAACTAATCCTGAGTTGTACAAAAGAGAGTACAAAAGAGAGAGGTGCTATGTTCTCTTCACTTCAGGTTTACAAAATTCTCCTTATTCTAAAGACATAGTGTTGACATAGGTGTGATTGGTTCTCAGACTCTGTATTGTTTTAATCACCAAAGAGTATTTACGCTTCTTAGAACTTATTTTAGGCCATCTAGGGGGTATGACTCAGAAGGTGTGCATAGCATACATGGGACTGCTCAATTCGCAGTACCAGAGGGGAGGGGAGAAGAAGGGGAGGATGGAAAGAATAGATGAAGGAAGGGAAAATCTATTAAGCTGGCAAAAAAAAAAAAAAATGTCTCATGTAAAGCTTCTACTATGTGACAAATACTCTACCCTGTGCGGAGGACACATAATGACATCTAGTTCTTCCATTTAGGACTCTTTCCACTGACCAAGGAATTCCGTCAGTCATTAGGGCAGAGCTGACTGTGAACTGCAGGCATGTTTCCCATATTTCCGATTCCCAGAAATCACTCCACAGGCTGCCAAAGCCGGCAGCTTGGAAAGGCACAGGTAGACAGTCGTGGCTGAGTTTGCCACACCCCTGTTATTGTTCCGGGTGAAAGGCAGGAGAGAGAAGAGGCCAAGAAACAGCAGATGACTCTTTTTAATTCGCTGGCAATTAATTCTTTCAGTTGTTTTAAATTAAAACGTTCAGCTTTTCCAAGTCACTCATCAACAACCGTTAATATCAGAGTCTCCTCGGCATCTGGAAGGCACTGAGTGTAAACAGCCCATTACCTTGCAATGAAAGATAACTTGTAAAACCTTGATTAAACAGAGTGCTCTGGAATGAGCTTTACTGGTTCATTGAGTCTTCCACTTATTAGAGCTTTAGTCAGAAAACTCTGTTTTCCTTCTTTAACACACATGCCCATTTATTTGTTCATTCTATCAATATGACATAGAAGAATGGCTATGTATATTTGCTGGAGCCAACCAAGCTGCCTGGACTAACAGTTACCAATTATTTCTGTGGCCAGATGCTAGCTCACTCTATGCTTCTATTTCCTCAAGTATGAAATGTAGACCACAGAGTTACATACAGAGTCCACAGGATATCTCTATCACACAGTAGGTCTGTACAATTGCTATCGTTCCTATTATTCACTCCCCCTAGTCTATGCACATGAGAGCAAGAGGCACAATGAGGACAGAGATCTTGAGGCTTTAGTATATACATCGGAATCACCTGAAAGCTTTGTTCCACTACAGCTTGCTGGGCCACATAGCTGGAGTTTCCAATTCAGAAAGGGGTTTGGCTAAAAATGTGCACTTGTAATGAGCTCTAAGTGAAGCTATGGGCTTAGGGATCGTGGAAAGCCATGACTGGACTCTTGTAGCTTCAAAAATAGTCCATGGATCAGCAGCATCATTGTCACCGGGAACATGGTAGAAAGGCAGACTCTCCTGGCCTGACCTCAGACTATAGAACCAGAATATGCAATGTGTAAATTCTATAGGTGTCCATGTGTATGTGTCTTAGTCAGGGTTTCTATTCCTCCACAAAACACCATGACCAAGAAGCAAGTTGGGGAGGAAAGGGTTTATTCAGCTTACACTTCCACATTGTTGTTCATCACCAAAGGAAGTTAGGACTGGAATTCAAGCAGGTTAGGAAGCAGGACCTGATGCAGAGGCCATGGAGGGATGTTCCTTACTGGCTTGCTTTCCCTGGCTTGCTCAGGTTGCTTTCTTGTAGAACCCAGGACTACCAGCCCAGGGATGGCATCACCCACATGGGACTCTCCCCACTTGATTACTAATTGAGAAAATGCCTTACAACTGGATCTCATGCAGTCAATTTCTTCACCTGAAGCTCCTTTCTCTGTGATAGCTCTAGCCTGTGTCAAGTTGACACAAAACCAGCCAGTACAGTATGCATGTATATGGAGGCATGTGCACATATATGTACATACATGGGGAAGACTGAGGTCAATATCAGGTGTCATTCTTCAGGAGCCTTCACTTTGTTATCTCACTGGGACCTGAGCCTCAGTGGTTTTGCTAAACTGGTTGGCCAACAAGCCCATGGATGCTCCTGTTTCTGTCTCTCCAGTCCCGGGACTACAAGCATCACCACACATTGAGCATTTATCTGGGCCCTGGGGTATCCTGGTTGGTCTTTTGTCAACTTGATGCACACTAGTGTTATCTGGAAAGGGGAACCTTAATTGAGAAGATGCCCCCATCAGATCGCCTAAAGGCACATCTACATGACACTTAATTTTATTAACTATAGAATTGGGAGAGGCAGTGCCACCCCTGGGCATGTGATCTAGGAGTATATAAAAAGACCAGGCTAAAGCCAGGTGGTTGTGGGCCATATCTTTAACCCCAGCACTCAGGAGGCAGAGGCAGGAGGGTCTCTGAGGGTTTGAGGCCAGCCTGGTCTACAGAGTGAGTTCCAGGACAGCCAGGGCTACACAGATAAACCCTGTCTCAAAAAAACCAAAAAAAAAAAAAAAAAAAAAGGAGTGGGGAGGGGAGAAAGAGAGAGGAGGGATGGAGAGAAAAAGAGAGATAGAAAGGAAGAAAGAAAGAGAAAGGAAGGAAGGAAGGAAGAAGAAAGAAAGAATGAAAGAGAGAGAAGGAAAGGAAGAAAGAAAGAAAGGGGAAGGAAAGGAAGAAAGAAAGGAAGGAAGAACAAAAGAAAGCAGGCAGGCTAAGAAGCTATGGGGAGCCTCCAGTAAGCAGTGTCCGTCCTTCATGGCTTCGGCTTCAGGTCCTGTCTTCAGGTTCCTGACTCACCCTCCCTCCAGGATGGACTGTCTAACCTGTAAGCCGAATAAACCCTTTACTCCTTAAGCTGCTTTTGGCTGCAGTGTTCTATTACAGCAATAGAAGCGCACACCAGGACATGTGAATCAAACAGGTCTTGATGTTTGCTTAGCAAGCACTCTACTGACTAAGCCACCCCCTAGGCCCGTAGTCTGCATCCTAAGAGGTGATGTGTGTGCTCGTTAAAGTCTGAAAGATCTTGCCCCAGAACAATCTAGAATGTCAGGTGGCTCCCAAATAAGGTCATGCTCTACAAAATCAAGTCAGGAAATGCAGTCAGGCATAGTTAGCCACCATTAAAAAGTCCTATTCTGTCCTTTAGCCCTCGTCCACACCACCAATACCCGTGCTTGGGAGATGCCAGGAAGTCATGAGTGAGTTCAAGTTGTCAGATGAGCAACTGGACCAAAAATCAATTTTCCATCCAATTTTGCTAAGGCAAAAAAAGAAAAAACGTATTCTAAGAAGCTGAAATATGGAACCAGAAATGACGACAGATTCGGGGAAATCATGAGGTTCACAGAAGTGTAAAAGAACATACTGAAAAAAAAATGTGTCGTGGGGACTTTTTCCTGGACCTGGACCTGATCTCTTGTTCTGATTTGTTTTAGGCCAGTTCTATGGATAACTATTTTCATGATTGCTCTAATTGGAAAAACAGGCCCATATTTCTGTGGTAAGATTTCTGCTTTAAAAGATGGATGGAAAGTACATACAGCAGTACTATCCCTGTAGGGTTTCTGAATTCACTGAATAACTGTGCAATTTTCCCAAATACAGTTCCCAGAGATATGTCTGCACTGTGGGGTTTGCTCTGGTAATGAATGTTCTCAGTCGTTCCTATTATGGCTTCCAAACAAAGGGCCAGGCTCTGCCCTGACCCCTGAACTGATGAAAAAGGAAGTCTGGCATTCAAAATGGCAGCAGGAACCTTAGCTGATTGCTCCGTACTGGGCTGAGTCCATGGCGCCCAACTGCTAAGAACCTGAGCCTGCCTGGCTTGTCTACATCTAGAAGATCCACTCCTGTGAAAACTGACTTGCAAGCAATAGCATCAAAGACTCTTGGGGCCAATAACACCCTTAGCTCATCTCTCCATCTTAAAGATCCAGAAAAGGGAAGTGACTCAGTGTGGCTGACATAGGAAGCTTGTGGCAGTCACTGAAGCAAACCTCTAGGTCTGTGGCCACTTCCCAGCACCGTCTATGCCCTCCCTTTGAGTCTCCTTATAGAGGACACTGACTTTGGGGATAACCAAGAACTCCCTGCATCGGTCAACAGCTCATCCTTATGCTTTTCTGCTCCCAAGCCTTATTAGCCCAGAATCCTGTTTCTCAGTCTCTTAAATGCAAAGAACAGAGTCAGCATCCACATATCAAGGCTAAAGAGTCAAGACAGCCAGCTTGGGCATTCAGGAGCATGAGGGAGTCAGGCGGGTGTGTGACCAGAAACAGGCTGCTGTCCTGGGTTCTACTGGAAATGGGAGTACAGGGAAGAATCTGATGCCTCCAGAAGAGAGGAGAATTGGAGGACTCAAGGTTACTGGGCGTATCTGTATCTAAAAAGATGGTAGAATTTTGTATATGTATTGATGCCTGAAATCCTTTAACACTTTAAATAGTGGTTCGTATTTTAAAATATTTTTAAAACATTGGTAGGCTAAACAAAATACAGGAGCTGCCAATTAGCATCTGCAGTGACAGGAGAAGATGGTCACTAAAAGCAAGCAGGCAGGCTTGAGCTGGCTCAGCCCCTCTGCAGGGACCTGGCAAGGTATCTGTGCTGTGCTGTCTTTATCGTCCATTTGACTCAGCTTAGAATTACCTTTAAGAGTCTTAATGAGGAGTTATCTAGATCAAGTTGGCCTGTAGGCATATCTCTGGGGGACTGTCTTTGGCTTGCAGCTTCGGAGTTTCTGGTCATGGCTGCCTGACTCTGCTGCTTTTAGCTCTGTGGCTCTGTGGGAATCCATGTTGAAGAGTGTGGGTGAGGTACCGCTGCTCACCTCCTGAGGACCAAGAAGCCAACAGAGAGAGGAAGGAGCAGCACATGCTCTCTTTCCTCCAGCTAGGCTCCATGCCCTAATGCCTCAAGATCTTCCTGTAACATTATCAGTCCACAGTGGATGAATTCATTCATGAAGCCGGAGTCCTCACAATCCAAGAGTCACCAAATTGCCCACCTTGGAACATTGCTGCCTTGGGAGCCAAGCTGTCAACACATGAGCTTTGGGGTCATGGGTCATGGTCGGGTGGTGACACTTAAGTTCAAACCATAACAACAGACAGTGTTGAAATTTATGAACAGCAACTTGCCTCTCAGACAAACCCACAAGGCTTATTTTCAAGAGGGACTCCTTCAGTCAGGTATGGTGACACATATATGTAATCCCAGCCCTGGGGCGGCTGGGGCAGTGGGATCTTGAATTTGAGGTCAGCATGAGCCACAGAGGAAGGTCAAGTCTAGCCTAGGTTAAATAGCAAAACCCTAAAAATGAAAGAAATAGAGCTGGCATGGTGGCTCAGCTGATAAGGGTTCCTGCCACTAAGTCTCATGAATTCTATCCCCTGAACCCGCATGGATGAAGGAGAGAACTGACTCTTACAAGCTGATCTCTGACCTCTTGCTTGTGCTCTGTAACATACACACACATATCACTCCCCCAACACACACACACACACACACACACACACACACGTGTGTGTGTGCGCACACATACAGAGTAGATAAATAAAAAATGTAAAATATAAAAGAGATGGATTTTTCTGCAGGTGATGATGTCATAGTCATGTGTAAATATTTGGTACATCTGAACAATGAGAAATGTGTCATATTCTACTTCTTCCTTTCATAGACACAGAAGAAAGTAGGCCAAGAGAAAAGATTATTTATACTGATAACTCTACTCCCCCCCCCCTTTTCCTCAGGAACATACATAATCACACACGCATACACACTTGCACACACATATACTTAGACATACCTGAGAATATACACATACTTACACATATACACAATCACAGGTACATACACACTCATGCACACACATACTTACATATACTTATATACTTGTATATACACACTCACACACACATCCTTACACATACATACACATTCTTGCACACTACACACACTTTCATACACACACACGTACTCTGCACACAGACATGCACACACACGCACACATACATTCACATACATATATATATATATATACATATTCACTCTGCACACAGACATGCACGCGCGCACACACACACACACACACACACACACACACACTCACCCCACCCTGGGATCTCCAGTTCTCAGTACTGTGGAAGCTCTTAGGACACCCAGCCAGGAAGTGTGCGGCTGTAGCACAGTTTCAGAGGTGTTTGTGTGGTTATTAATTAGCCTTTCTTTTCCCTTTGAGTTAGGCAGAACTAGGTTTCAAATCATCACTTCCTAGATGGGAGTCTGGGCAAATTACTTAACCTTTCTCAGCTTAGAGCCCCACAGCTATAAAATAAAGCCAATAATAGTGTCTCCCTCAGGAGACTGTGCTAGGAGTCAAATGAGACAAAGGACTGAAACTATTTAGCAAGCGCTGGCACACATTAAGTGCTAAATTAATAATAGTGGTGATTACATTTCCTCTCCTACTAACTCTTTCTTTTTTAGAGAAAGGTGTTTCCTTGAGCAATATATCTATCTACACTCAAGACAATACCAAAGTTTCTGGGGAAGGAGTATTGAAGAAATAATTCCCCACTGCCCACCTTGGTTCATGTTGCAGTTAGGGTCCAGCTGGTCAGTCTCAATTCCAGCCTAGCTGTCAGGAGCCCAGAACTTAGACTGGCCTTCAGTTTCTGAGTTGGAGAAAAATCTGTCAGGGAAAATAAGAATGAAAAAGTGAGATGCTGGGTTCTACCTCTCCTCTCAGAGTGTCGGGAGCTGCAAGTACACCAACTTAAAGGCCACCTGGTTATGTGCTCTGAGGCAGGCATGGAAACAGGGAGGGAGGGAGGAAGCTCTACTCCTGCCAGTCTGAGGATGAGATTCTAATCGTAATTTTTGAGATTTCTGGGGTTTAGGGCGGGCGTGGTGGCGCACGCCTTTAATCCTAGCACTTGGGAGGCAGAGGCAGGTGGATTTCTGAGTTCGAGGCCAGCCTGGTCTACAGAGTGAGTCCAGGACAGCCAGGGCTATACAGAGAAACCCTGTCTCGAAAAAACAAAAACAAAACAAACAAAAAAAAAAAGAAAGAGATTTCCGGGGTTTGAATGCCCAACCTCACCCGTTCCATTCTAATTCCTCTGGTGGCATGGTTCATGTGCCCTATAAAAAAAAACCTAGAGGTTAATTCTTCCTGCTGAAAATAAAAGACATCAGCTGAGCATGGTGGTACATGCCTTTAATTCTATCCAATGAGAGGCAGAGGCAGGGAGATCTTTTGTGAGTTCTAGGCCACCCTGGTCTTCAGAGTGAGTTCCAGGATAGCCAGCAATATATAGAGAGAGACTCTGTCTCAAAAAAATCAATAAATAAAATTAAAATACACTTTACATCTTTCATCTACCGGTTATTTTTCAGATTTTTTTTCTATCCTTTGCAAATGCATCAAAAATATGTACAAAAGCTAAGTAAGTCAGGTCCACATCATAATAATTTGAGGCTCTGTGTTGGCTTACCAGAAGGTCTTAAGGAAGAAGAAAGGAATAATGAAGATTAGGTATGGATATGTTACTCCAAAGTTAGTTTCCTTGTGAGGTGGTCATGTAAGATCGAGGTCAACAGGGACATCTCAGAAAAACACCAGGAGGCCAGGAATTTCCTTAATAAGATAAGCTCAGGAACTTTAGGAAAGTAGCGGAACTCTCCGGAAGGGGAAGGCTAATTAACATTCCTCAGGGCACAGGGTGAGAACCAACCTGCGGGTGGGGACACATTCCACAGGGTGGACCTTTGCCCACCTTCAGACAAGGAAAGTCCTTGCCACCTCATTCCCTAAAGACCAATCAGTTTAAAAAGTCACACTGTTCTACCAATCACATTGTGTCTAATGCCTGCTGCCCTGAAAATTGTATAAAAGCTCACTGAACAAGCTATGTGGGGTCATGACCTCCTTTCCTTAGGGTCTGGGACGACCCCAGCGCACTGGAATAAAAATCCTCATGCTCTTTGCATCAATCAGGCTCCATGTGATTCACTCAGGGGGTCTCCGGTTAGCTAAGGCTTGACAGGGTCTTACAGTTACCGTGAGACCGAAAACTGAGAAAATATCTGGTTGTTTAGCACTAGGTTACCTCCCATCACTCTTTGGAATGATGTAAAGCGGAGGGGTCTTGGCTACAAGGGCAATGAGACAGGCATGCTGGGGGTCTCGAGCACAATCTCCCCTGCTTTCTTAGGTCTTAAGACAAGTGAGTTGAGTAACTCCATTCTGATTTTAGTCAAGCTGTTAGGGAGAGTGTAGGAACTTAGCCCAGAGCAATGGCTTCCTGTGAGTCTTTTTTCTCAGCCTTTTGTCAGTCCCAAAACTCAGAAGTATTCACTGCAGGACCTAGGAGCTGTTTCTGAAGAGGACCATGCCCTCAGAGATTGCCCCATTTCCTACTACCTCTGTGGAAGAGTAAGAAAAAATCTGACAGGTCCAAAGTCAGGACTCCTGGAAACCAGATTGTGCCAGGCCGGATACACTCCCTGACCAGTCATTTGAGAAACTGAAAAGGTGCTTGCTGGGACCGGAGAGGCATACCTAGAAAGGAAACTGCTGATTGTAAGGGTGGGTTCCCTTCCATCAGCAAAAGGAAAACAGCTAAATTACTAGACTTTCCAGCAATGGAAAACTTAAAACTGCATAATGAGAGATTTAAAGAGTCTGTTGGTTTCTCCTCAGGAGGGAACCACAGAAGGTGAGATTAGTGTAACCCAGGATGCTTACTCTCCCTCACATGACCACTGGTTGGTTCTCATTTGTCGGGTCTTGAAAACATGAACACAAGGGTCTGGATTTGCAAGAGATAATGTTTATGCCAGGGGTAAAATTCCTTCCTATATTTTGAAGCTCTTAGTAGGTTGGGCAGTTTCCTATGATGAGTATCATGTTTTGGTTTAATACTTACCCATTCTAGCTCTCTTTATATTTTTGGAGAGGTTTTTCTCATCTGGGTACAACTTTTTCTCACGCTTCTCCAAAGACACCAAGTCCTTTAATCCCTCTCCCAGTCAGTGACAAATATGGGCCACCCTGGCTGGCTGGAAACAGCTGCCAACAGCACCGCACTGAAGGGACAGCTGGCAATGGTTACCAGTCATCACTCCTCGGATCTGCTGCTTTGTTCTGTGTCACCGTATTGTCAGTCCAAACCTTTCCCAGTGTTAACCACCTTCCTGGGCAGACCCCTAGGGCAATGCACCTTCAGAATGTCCTTTCCTTTATTGTCAGCTAAAACTTTATGGTGCAAGCTGAGCACGCCCAGAGGTATTCCTGTCCATCATTTTACTCTCCATGATCACAGCCCAGCCTGCTTAGGACTTGCTCCTTAATGAGCATGCTTAGGAATGAACCCAGCCCTATGTGCATATGGATAGCCCTGAACACAACCCCCCTCTTTCCATTGCCCTGGATTCCAAAGCATTGCTTTGGGAAAAATTCAGGTGCTATCCTTGTCTGCTGCAAGGAATAAGTATCTGACCACTCTTGTGTACTGGCTGTGTTTATTACTGTTTCACATCCACCAAGATGCACGCCTGCTGCGTTCACCGATGCTGGCATTTCACAAGCCGGCAATCTCCTCACCCACCTTCAGAAGGCTCTTGAAAAGTGCCTCTTTCCTTTGGGGTAAAGGTAGAGACAGCCATAGATTTCCACCAGAGTCGAGGCTATGACATGACGCTGTCATTTACTTCTCCTTTTGCTGACTAAGCACATGCTACGATGCCAAGCCTAGAGGTTGTTGGTGGGCTTGTTTCATGGAGAATGCCTTCTTAGGGCTCAGCAAGCCCTTTGGGAACATCATGAAATTCTCAGGCATTTTCCATTCTCCGGCCCCCGTGCTAGGACTAGGGTCGAGTAAGTTAACCAGTACCACAACAATGGGATATATAGAAATGCACACAACAAATAGTTACTTATTGATTTCAATTTATTTTATTGTATATACCTATTTTTTACATCTATGAATGTTACCAGTATCATCATTCCAGCCCCCAGAAAATATTCATTATGAGACTGGCTCATGCAATCATGGAGCTAAAGCGCAATCTGTTGCCTGCAAGACAGTGGCTGAGGTAAACGCAGGGCTTAGTTCTAAGACCAACAGAAACATCACCATGTTCCACTTCTGAAGATTCCAGGAACAGCAGTCCTGGTGTCTGGGGAGGCCGAAGGTGGCTGCCCAAACTCAAAAGCCGAGCCGAATCGGCCTTCTCTGCCTTGTTCTCTTCAGACCCTCATGGGCAGGACGGCTTGGATGATGCCAGGCTGGAGACGCTCTTCCCTCATCTCCGGACTCGGTCTCTCCTAGGAACTCCTTCATGGACACTGCCAAGAATGTTTTTACCAGCTCTCTGTCATCCCCCTAGCCCAGTCAGACTGACACATAAAAGCAACCCGCACAGATTTATGATCCACCGTTAACCTAAGAAATAGGAAGTAGGTTATCCTGACGGCTCACCCTTCTCCCTCACGTAGGCTTAGGAACCTGGCTAGCTAAATCGGCATAGAGTGAGCACCAGGGGCCTCCAAGAGTCACAGTGCTGGGTGAACCTCACACACAGCCAAAGGGAGAAAACTTAGTGGTTTCTGGCTCCAGTGTAGTTGTCTTTCCCCACCCCCGCCCCATAGGGGATGGGAGCGGGGTAGGGGGTGGGGGGTGGGGGGTGGGGGGGTGGGAGTGGGACCCGCGGGCAGGTATTCACAGGGGAGGGGAGTACCCAGTGGGGGAGGGGATGGTTTACAAACCTGTTCTTTTTTTTTTGTCTCACTTCACGTTCATTTGGCCTATGGACTATTATTTTCTCGTTTCCTGCAATCAAGGAAGGGTCCTGCAACCATTAGAGTCCCACCCTGGCCATCAGCTCTTAGATTGTCTCTTCAGACAACACAGAGAGCTGGGCTGGTTTACTTCAGACAGATAGAATTCATGACAAAAAGCTTGAAATAGGTCAAAGAAAAACATTTTATACTGAACAAACTTACAATCTCTGATAAATATCTAACAGCTGGAAACCTTTATGCGACTGTAATAAAGCATTTTGGAAACACCAGAAAAAATGCTTGAAACACAATATTTATGGGAGACTTTTAAGCGTGTATATCTCAACCTTCGACAGCTTAAATAAAATAAACAGCTAAAATTACAATCATCAAGAAGCAAAACGCCTAAATCGCAGACTTTTTTTTCATTATAAAGAGAAAATATGCCATCATTTTAGGCTTTGGCAGAACATCTACAAGAAAAAAAAAGATCATAAGTGAGACACAAAAATAAACCCAATAAGTTTCAAATCATAAAAATTTATTTGAGCCATTTTCTCATCTCACAAAGTAATAAAACTGGAAATTAAACAAACACATAAACCACTCACTTTCAGGTAGAGGGCAAACTCCCAAATAGTTATGTCAGAATAAAATAAAGGTCACAGACATAGTCTACTTCAAAAATAATACAAGGGAGAACGTTTTTCAGACACTGTATGCTGTTGACCACGTGCAGTGAAACTAAAGCAGGCTAGGGTTTGGGAGTGAAGGGAGATAGAGCTCTACAGGCTGGAGAGATCTCACGGAGACGCATTTCCACGGAGCTCTGAGCACCAAGGAGAATGCCTTCTGAAGAATATTTGGGAAGAGAACAGCCCGGCAGACAGCAACTCTCTTTGTGCATCTGAACTGGAACAGCAAGCACAAAAAACCCGATAGTTCTGCATTTGCTAACTTATTGAAGAAAAAAGTAGAATCATCCACTGATTTGCTAAAAGAAGAAAGAAAGTAATAAAGATAGTAGGTGACACACTGATGAGGACAATAACACAGCCAGCACTGAAACCATGTCCAAGATCTAAGCTTTATTAAAGATTTCCTTTATTCTTATGTGTATGAGTGTTTTGCCTGCACATATGTGTATAAGTGCTAACATAGCTCTACTATAAAATCTGAGTGGAAAGAAAGAACATATTGTATATCAAATTTTAAAGCAATCTTAGTTGTTCATCTGGAATCAAAAACCAATTAAACTGAATCTACATTGAATACATCATGCTTCTTCATAACTAAGAAATGTTCATACCCAGTGTGCAAAGTAATGGGACTGAAAAAATGTTAATATTATACAACATGACACACCAATTCTTCCCTGTGGGGAAGACTTTGATTACAGTCACTATAGATGAAGAATAATCTTTTGAACATATTTAAAACTTTGGGCTGAGAGACTTTGAAAGCTAGAAGATCCTGGGCAGATGTCATACAGACCCTACAAGAACACAAATGTCAGCCCAGGCTACTATATCCAGCAAAACTCTCAGTTACCATAGATGGAGAAAACAAGATATTCCATGACAAAACAAAATTTACACAATATCTTTCCACAAATCCAGCCCTACAAAGGATAATAGATGGAAAACAACATAAGGAGCAAAACTACACCCCAGAAGAAGCAAGAAGGTAATCTTTTCAACAAATTCACACAAATCTAATTCCACCTCATACAACAAAAACAACAGGAAGTGACAATTACTTTTTCTTAATATATTATTATGAAAATTAATATTACCAACATATCCTAATCGATTGAAATCTAATAATATGAGGAATTAGAAATTTGTTGATTGTCATCCAATGGTCTCTCTAATTTGGTAATTGGAGAAATAGGTCCAACATTGTACAATCTATATACACTTTCAGCTTGTTTGTTTGTGACAGTGTCTTGCTGTGTACAACATAAGGGTCTTGAAATCTTGCTTCTCCTATCTCAGCCTCTCTATTAGTAGTATTGTTTATTTCATGTCTTTACACTATACTATGGTTTTCAGAACAGCTTATATATTTCAAAAGTATTTATATACCCAAAAGAAACCTAGACCATTAACTAGGGAGGTTGCTTATAAGAGAACAACAAAGAGTGAGACTAAATGCTTTGCTTGACGTTTGTAACTCTTGTATCAAGTTTGAAGAAGAGGACTTTATAAGTTACTCTTTCTTTGAGATGAATGCTTTTCCAAATTATCACAGCTAATGAACCAAATTCTTACCCTCACCTAATGTCTGTGCCACCCTCCAAGCAGAACCATTGTTCATTGAAACAGTTGGTGAATGACTTTATGGATAGACCATCTTAATGCCTACACCATTTCTTAAATGAATGTAACCTGTTCTCTGTGAGCTGAGAATAAAGTCACTCACTCAAGTCAAATAGCTTTGATCATAGCAGGAAGTCCGTATCCAAAAATCGAGCCTACAATTCATTTCTTGGTGCAGCAGAACTGTCAACTCTCAGCTTAGCTACGATGGAGGTAAAATCCTTTGGTGATGTGAGGGTCATTGAAGTATAGCCTTATTACAGTGAAATCCAATGTCTAAAAATTGTTCTTATTTTGGGCTTATACCACAGTAAGAGCCAAGACTTTAAACTCTACTAAATACAAAACAAACAAAAAGATTTTATATATTTATGTTCATTTAGGAAAATACCAGTAGTGATGTATTATTTTGAAGTATACAGTTAATAATGTTTGGAGTTATTTAAAATTTATATTGAGAAAAATGTATTTTCACTATTGCTGTAGACGAGCATCTACATAAGACTGTTAAATTGATTGTTGTTTTATATCAAACAACTTTTATAATACTTATTTGTATTGTTATAATATCTTATAAGCTTTAAGGCATATGACAAAAAAGATATTGTAGGTGTTGAAGGGTGGGTCTCTGGGAGGAGTGGGGTACGAAAGGGAAACAAGAATGTGATTTAATTCTATTTACTTAAAATATGTTTTAAAATGTTAGCAAATTCAGATAAATTGAAATCATGTAACTTTTCTCATCATAATGCAAAAAAAGTTTTAAAAAAATGAAAAAAAAAAAAAACCCAAACTTTGGGCTGGAGGTGTAGTTCAGTGGTGGCATGTTTGCCTGGCATGTACAAAGCTCCCTGGGTCTGATCCCCAGCCTTGCAAAACCCAAGTAAAACAGTGCAATTTCTTTCTGTTTGAGTTCCTCGGTCAACTTGGAAAAATAAAAAGATCCACTGGCACCTCTGGCTACAGTCAACATGGAGAAATGGTAGGTGATATATAATATGAACAATGAACAGAATAGCTGGCCTCCGAAGGAAAAAATGGGAGATACTAGGGTGGTGAGCAAGGACCTGGGGTAGGAGTATCAGACCAGGTACTGGCTCTCTGACTCGAGCTCAGCCTTTTCTGTCTTCGGGGAGGTGAGATACGCATGGTTTGGGATCTACATGGTATAGGAAGCAATGGTTAAGGCCATTGCAAAGAATTAGGACCTTGACAGGTGTCCCAGTTAGCTGGGAACAAGGACCATACATTCTTGGCCCAGAAAGGGTATAGGAAAATTCGAATCTGCAAAACAGTCTGATCAGAAGACAAGCTCCACCTATAGAAACCCACCTTGAAGCTTGCACTCTGCTGTGAGCCTAACAAAGCAGCACATTCCTAGCGTGGTCAGCAAAGGAAAGTGACATTCTAACAGCTGAAGCTCTCTGGGCATGTTCCAGGCCGTGGCCTGATTTAGTATGACTTAGGTTTAGTATGTAGTATGGTTTTGTGTGTGTGTGTGTGTGTGTGTGTGTGTGTGTGTGAGAGAGAGAGAGAGAGAGAGAGAGAGAGAGAGACAGAGACAGAGACACACAGAGAGAGACAGAGACAGAGACACAGAAAGACGGAGAGACAGAAAGACAGAGACAGATTGTTTATAAATGAAAGGGAGAAGATGGGGGCTTGGAGAGTGGCTCGGTGGTTAAAATCCCTCTCTCTTTCTTCTCTTTCTCTCCTTTTCTTTCCCTCTTCTTCTCCCTCTCCCTCTCTTTCTCTCCCCCTTTCCCACTTCCTTCCTCCCTATACCCCCTTCTCTCTGCAAAATTATCTGTAACTAGTCAATATTTTCTTCTGGCCTTTGAACTCACACACACACACACACACACACACACACACACACGCGCGCACATTCACCCACATGTACACACTCAAACACACACTCACAAAACACACATGTGTACACACACGCACGGCTTGAATCTTTATAAGAGATGTTTTAGGGAGCAGGATGAGGTAGAAACTGTACCCAGGTGCGTCGCCGGACATTCATTACCTGCTCCCTAGTCTTTGAATGGGAGAAGAAAGCAAGCCCAAAGAGGAAAATATCCCAGCTGAAGACCAATTTAGGCCGGCTGTGTTTGTGCACGCCTGTAATCCCAGCCCTGGAAGCGGAGGCCTCAGCTCAAGGAGCTGCAACAGTCTGTCTCTGTTCCCTTTCTAACCTGCTTCTTGTTCCCTGGACGCCTCAGTCAGCTCCTTCATGAGAATTCCCTGCTGCCCCCACTTCCTCCGGAAGCTGGCCAACGCATAATGTTCTGAGGTGCCGGCTTCTGACTACAGCGAAGGGCTGGTTCCTGAGACGACATTTGAACTGTGTGTGGATCGCTCTGTCGGGGGACAATCTAAGAGAAGCCTCCAGACTCACTGTTTCTGTGTTTATTCCAAACTCGCTTGAGGGATTTCCTGTGCCATCTCAGGTCCTCTGCTTCCCTCTTCTGGTCAACTGAAAGGAATCTTTTATAGCTGTTGACAGCACTGGGGTGAGAATTAATACTAATACCTCATCCTAACGATCATTTTCCAGTTTGTCAGTAAGTGACTCCAAGGAGGGGGATAAGCAAGCCTGGCATCATTATACGCTCACAGCAGGACCATCGTGCCATCTATTTACCATTCAGACGGAAGGGAAATTGTTAACACAGCCGGTCCCATATGCAGTATTATTTTTTTTTTCTGAAAGGGTTGTGTGGTTGAATACATATTTGTAAAACCACGGATTGAAAAAAGTTACACACGTACTTCACCCTCCCCCCTCCCCCAAAAAAAGTACTAAGAGTTTTAAATAGCACTGTGAATTCCCAGGGAGATAGAGTCTGTAGTTTTAAATCAATGAATTTTTTTTTTTTTTTGGAGTTGTATCCTAAGGGCTAAGATGTCACTCTGCAAAACACTCCATGGAGCCATGTGACTGTAGACTCTGAGGGGTGAACTCAAGAAGAAAGATCACATTAGAAAGGACAGCAGCCTGAGGAATGAATGTCTCTTCAGTTGATAACAGACTTAATTTTAATCACATAGTTTGGAGTTGAAAAGGGTTTCAAAGGCCTTAAAGCATGGTTTCTAAACCTGTGGGCCGAGAGCCCCTTGGGGTCAAATATCAGGCATTCACATTACAATCTATAGCAGTCGAAAAATTACAGCTATGAAGTAGCAACAAGAATAACTTTATGGTTGGGCGTCACCACAACAGGAGGAGCTGTACTAAAGGGTCATAGCATTAGGAAGGTTGAGAGCCATGGCCCTAAAGTTTCCTAGGGTTCAGACTCTTGCGTTGTGGCTAAGGGAATTGAGATCGAAAGCCGCAAAAAAAAAAAAAAAAAGTGCGGCCCGTATGAACAATGGAATAGCATTCCACTGTAAAGAATGGACCCCTGACACTCGGGGAAATGGATGCAACTCACATCATTATACCGAGCAAAATGAGTCATACTCAGAGAGACAAATACCATTTCCCTGCACATTCATGCTTTATAGTTACATCAATCTATCCCTGCACTCTGTGTGTGTGTGTGTGTGTGTGTGTATGTGTGTGTGTGTGTGTGTGTAGATAATGAAAGTTTAAAGGGGACCATTAGAGAAAAGGAAGGGGAGACAGAAAGCATGAAAGCAGAAGCAAATGCTATAGGGTGTGGGGGGAGGGAGACTCGAGGGGGGAGGGCAGAGAAGGGAGGACAGAGGTGACGTATATGGAATAGTATAATGACACATATGCTGGGAAGTGCTCTAGCTAAACGCATTAACTTCAAAAAGAATAAGAAAAGAAAAGGCAACCGGGGGGGGGGGGGGATATTTGGAAATGAAGGGATTCCTGGGGGAGTTGGGAAGGATTTTTAGAGCATATGGAGTCGCCCAGGTCACAAGAGCCACAAGGATGACTGCTGTTGGTGCCCAGGGAAGTCGGATTCATTCAAATGCTAAGTCATGCAATCTTTACTCCATAAAGAAAGTGCACTTTAAAGAGTTAAAAGCCACGTGTAGGGTTCAGTGGTGCTCTGCTGGAAAGTATGGGATGGAGACCACAAAGCAAGGCCCATGCTATTCTGTGGATTCAACACACAGAGGGAAAGGAAATGTGTAAATGGGTGGGCACTTCCAAGCTCGGGCCTTCATCTGCAGACATTCACCCAAAAGAAGAAGATTGGAAGGTTGCTCTTTACCTGTAACTTCTGGCAAGTTGGCCATTGATGATTTGCAAAAAAAAAAACTTCTAAAGAAGAAATCACTTTTATATGTATTTGTGAGAGTCAAGGATTCATGAACAAAGGGTCAGCTGGTAAAAAGCCAAGCAGCTTGGAGAGGAGGAGAGGAGACACAGGGCATCTGGTTCCTCAGAGAGACTTTCCTAAGATGAGGCAGTATTTGATGAAGGATGACAAGCTCATTTAAGGCCACCATGGCACTTCCCCAACAGTCGTCATTCCTGCTCACACACAACACCAAACACAGTCAGGAAGATGCAGTCTATGACTCCAAACTTGACACTTTTCATAAACGCTGACATCGTTGGGAGACGCCACTACCCTCCATACCAGTTAAGACTATTCTGACAAGTGCCAAAGAGTCAGTTGAGGACAAGTTTAGTCAGTTTATGCTCGGTGACATAGCATTTGCCCAGTGCGCTCTGGGCCCTGGGTGCAGCGGGAGGGCAACTCAGTTAGCCTAGGCAGAATAGAAAGCAGAGAATATTTCTTGGGAAAGCATACGGGAAACCAGAAGGGGTGTGGGCTACTGAGTGGGCCATTGAGACCCTCACCTTTATCCCTCTGCTTCCTCTGGTCAAGGCAGCTTCAAGTTCGGCTGCTGGCCGTTTCCGCTATCCCATGAGGCCACTGGCTCAGAGCATCCCATCTTCCTCACAAGACAGGAATCCTCTTACCATCAGAGTCCTGGGGGAAGTCTCTGACAGGCTCTACTTGTTGGAGAAGCGTGGTGTCTGAAAGTATGGGTTTTAAAGGCAAGCTGCTTAAGTTCAAACATTGACTCCCCTTCCTACTAGCTCAGTGGTTCTCAACCTTCCTAACATGGTGACCCTTTAATACAGTTCCTCATGTCGTGGCGAGGAACTTAATGTCTGTAAGCTTGCTACTGGTATAAATCGTAAAGTAAAGGTCTGTTATGCAGGAAATCTGATACACAATCCCCAACAGGGTTGCAACGCATGTGTTGAGAACTCCTGCACGAGCTGATCTAGGAGAATTCCCTTAAGCTCTTTCACTTCCTCTTAGTATATTGATCACTTTGCTTTCTAAGGCTTTGAGAGAGTTCCATCCCGATTAGCCTCAAACCAGACCCTTTCATCAACTTGAGTGGCTATCAGATAAACGAATAAAGACAATGTGGTTTCTATATACAATGAAATATTACTTTGCCATAAAAAGGATGAAATCCTAATTTGAAGACACTATGTTAAGGTTGAAGAAATGTCTCAGAGTTTAAGAGCATATATTGGCTCCTTGGAAAAAAAATCTGAGTCTGATTCTCAGATTGACTCTTGCTCTAGAGCAGTGGTTCTCAACCTTCCTAACGCTATGACTCTAACACAGATCCTCATGTCGTGGTGACCCTAAACCATAATGCTCTAGAGCAGTGGTTCTCAACCTTCCTAACGCTATGACTCTAACACAGATCCTCATGTCGTGGCGACCCTAAACCATAAAATTATTCTTGTTGCTACTTTATAACTCTCATTTTGCAACTGTTATGAATCTTAATGTAACCTGTGTCTTTTGATGGTCTTAGGCTACTGCTGTGAGAGGGTTGTTTGAACCCCAAAGAGCACAGCGACCCACAGATTGAGAACCCCTGCTCCAGAGGCTCCAATGTTCTCCTCTGGCCTCTATGGGCACTCATAGTAATGTGTACATGTCTCCACACAGACACATAATTTAAAAAATAAAAATCAATCTTTAAGAAAACAGCACGGAGGCTGGCGGGATGGCTCCGCGGGTAAGAGCACTGACTGCTCTTCTGAAGGTCCTGAGTTCGGATCCCAGCAACCACCACATGGTGGCTCACAACCACCCGTAATGAGATCTGACGCCCTCTTCTGGTGCGTCTGAAGACAGCTGCAGTGTATTACGCCGAAGCGAGTGGGCGGAGCCAGCAGGAGCGGAGCGAGAGGAGCGGTCCTGAGTTCAATTCCCAGCAGTCACACGATAGCTCACGGCCATCTGTACTGCTACAGTGTACTCATACACATAAACGTAAATAAATAAAAATAAATCTTTAAAAAAAAAACAGCATGGATTCTCACATGAGGGAACTTGGTTTTATAGAAGTATAGTGTACAGTGCTTATTAAGTTTTAACAGCTCCTAGAGCCTGGGGTAGAGAGCACGGGTATGAAAAAGGCTGATGGGTATGGGGCTGTCCGTGAATAGAACAGATGATTTCTAATGCCCTGCAGCAGTAGGACAACTCTGATGGTTGGCAACTCATCACACATTTAAAACTCACGAGTAGAGGGGATTCTAAACACTCCAAACCAAAACAATGTTTGAGATAGCTAATTACCTTCCTGTAAGTATTCTACACTGTATACATACATCAAAAGGTCATGCTATATTTATGTATGTATATATGTATGTAGATAATTAGATAATAGATTGATTGATTGACTGATTAGATAATGTGTTGATTCAAAACAAAACAAAACACAGTTTAAAATCTGTTCCAAGCTATCATAAATGCAGGAGAGTAGGCAAGAACCAAGCTTCCAGTAGCTAACAAAGTCATCTAGTTTTTCAAAGTTTGGACCAAGAAACTCTTATAGCTCTTAAGTACTATACACAAAATGGTTATTTTAAAGTTTAACACCCTAGCATCCTGCCTCCAAGTCTTCAATATATCCCACCAGTGTGTACCATCGTAGTCACCAGAGGGCCTGGCTTCAGCTCCCAGCATCCATGTCAAGATAGATGTGACTCATAACCTCCTCTGAGTCCAGTTCCCAAGACTTCAATATCCTCTTCTAGCCTCTTTAATGGGCACTCATATGTATATACATGTCGCAGGCATTCACACAGACACACATACATGTAAGTAAAAAATAAATAAATCTGAACCGGGTATGGTTATACATATTTTAATACCAGCACTCAGGAGGCCGAGGCAGGTTGAACTCTGTGAGTTCCAGGCTGGCTTGGTCTATGTAGCACTCCAGGTCAAATAGGGCTACATAGTGAGACCTTGTTTCAAACTATTCCTCCTCCCCCCTCTTCCTCTTCTTCCTCCTCCCCCCTTCCTCTTCCTCCTCCTCCTCCTCCTCCTCCTCCTCCTCCTCCTCCTCCTCCTCCTCCTTTTTCTTAAAGTATGGAGGAAAGGGCTGAAGAGTTTTCTCAATAGTTAAGAACACTGGCTGTTCTTTCCGAGGATATAATTTCAATTTCTAGCCGTCACTGCATGCTTCACAACCATCTGAAACTCCAAGGGAATCGATTGTCTTCTTCTGGCTTCTACAGGCGTGTGGTACATATAGACATAAATGCATGCAAAGAACACCATGCACATAAAATAAAAACGCTTATAAAAATTAAATAATATGGGATATATTCTGCATTACATAATTTACATTTATAATTTTAAGATGCTAAAAACTAAGCAGTTTTTGGACTAACCTTGTGAAGAAGAGTAAGGAATTAGTGCTATAAAAATTAAGAGAACATTTGCCTTTCCAGGAAAAACAGGATTAAGCTCTGGAAGGAGCTTTGGAAGCTACTGTAATGATTCATTTTGTTGACACTGGTCAACTATACCAGAGTTTGTTTTACAAGGGGTTAGCTCACATACGTGGAGAGCTTTTTGTATGCCCTCTGCATTTTGCACATGCCCTGACAAGCCATATTTTCTCACAGATATGGGAGCTCATGCAGTAGGAAGAAGCTCAGAGTTTGTGCTCGCAGAGGACCAGAACTCAGGTCCCAGAACCCACCACCTGTAACTCCAACTCCAGGCAGATGGGATGCCTCTGGTTTCCAATACACATACGTACACATAATTAAAAAAATAAATGTTACAACATTATTTACAATGTTACAGATCCCTGGAAGAAAGAGGGAGAATTGAAAGCCATCTGTTGAAAGATGATCATCAATCTGAAACAAGAGCTGGTATTGCTTTTTTTTTTGCTAAATGGGGCAAGTGATATCTTGATGGACATTATAGATTCTCTTGTCCTAACTTGTAAAATACAACTTAGTTAGAAAAGTGCACAGTTTTCTAATCTCATGGTGCTGCTGTGGTAAGACACTCTGACTAAGAGCAACTTGGGAAGAAGGGGATCATTTGACCTTACAACCCCAAGGTCACACCCCATCAGTAAGAGAAGTTGGGGCAGGAACTAAACCAGAAAACCCTGGAGGAACACTGTTGGCTGACTTGCTCACCAGGTTCAAGCTTGCCTAGCTTTTTTTGTATAGTCTATACCTACCTGCTTAGGGATGGTGCCACCAATAGTAGGCATCAATTAGGACAATCTCTTACAGACATGTCTAGAGGTAAATCTAATCTGGACAATTCTTCAATTAAGGTTCCTTCTTGCCTGGCTGGTGGTGGCGCACGCCTTTAATCCCAGCACTTGGGAGGCAGAGGCAGGCGGATTTCTGAGTCTGAGGCCAGCCTGGTCTACAGAGTGAGTTCCAGGATAGCCAGGGCTACACAGAGAAACCCTGTCTCGAAAAACAAAACGAAACAAAAAACAAAACAAAAAAAAAAAGATGACAATAAAAATGGATTAGCCCACACAGCAAACATTAAGTTCATAGGTTAAGATTATCATGGCTAAACAATGTCCTAGAAACCCTCTCAAGATGCACCACTGAAGGGAGCCTCCATCTCCAAGGCCACTCTGTCTAGTCTGCCCTTCTTTCCTGGGCAAATGACTTGCTCCCACATAAGCTCCTTTCAGAGGAACTGCAGGCCTGGAAAGGATCTGCACAACCCATCACCTCCAGGTCTTTTGATAATGCCATTCAGCCCTTCCCATCTTCTATCCCCACCATGCTGGGGCTGCCATGAGATTCGTTGGTTGGTTTGGCTCTGACTCAGAAAAAAAGCTCCCATCTTAAGTGTGCTCCCAACACTTCCCCATGATATGATATCAGTGTCTCTGTACCACGCTCTGCTGCCCTTCCCACCCTCCCTAGGGTCAGCAGCCAGGGACCTTCCACTGCCAGCTGAACTCCACAGTAGCATCTAGGAGACTGGAGCATTGTCCCTAGTGGATTTAGAGATTAACTGATGCTTATTCAAAATAACCTCTCCTGTGTAAGATGTCCAAGCTTTTACATTTTAACTGGCAAATATCATGGGCAGTAATAGGTTTGTTAAAGAAAAATGGAAAACCTTATTTTCACCAATGTTAAATGTAACTACATTCATTTTCCTTAATTACTACAATCTACCAAGAGCTTTTGTAATTTTTTTCTTTGCTATCTAGTATGCTTGTGCGATTCACAGACTTGATGAGTCATTTAAGCATTTAAAATGACAGACACAAGGCAGACATTTGCAGAGGTGTAGGAACCAAAAGATATGTACTAGAGTACTCAGGTAGTACCTGTGGTATTTCTAAACTGGTAAGAGTCTAAATGTTCATTAGTGACACTTGCAGAACGGACTTCTATGTAAGAGTGGAAGAGAATGAAGTATTGGTAGGGTTGTTGGATACCGCAAACATTACATAAAACAATATGGACTCTCTGGTGCTATTCTTATGAAACTGGAAAACAGATAAAACTCACATATAAAGTGTAGTTACACTTAAGAAGGAAGGGATGGAAAAACACACAAGACAGGCCTTTGGGAGGTTGATAAGCTCTCCGTTTCTAGATGGGGATGATGGCTAAGTTAATTCATTGACCCATGCAGTTAGTATTTGTGACTTTGTATTTTACATTTCAATAAAATTTATTTTAATAACAGTGAGGATATTGAATGCTCATAATTGCACCAGTAATAACAATAAAGAATTTATATATGTAGTCAGCATGTTAATTAATGGGTTCAATAATATAGAGTATATAAAACATAAATTACGTGTAAATCAGTAAGCATGCCAAAAGTACAAGCTCTTGGAATGGTGGCAAGCCAGTTTGACTGCGTTAAAATGGAGGTGTGGAAGAATACATGTGTGGAAATGTGCACCAAACAGCTGTATAAAAAGGGCTTGGGAACTGGAGAGCTGGGCTTGGATCAAATATTCAGGAATCACCAGTGTCTTAATATGATAGTAGTTCAAATCCCAGAAGTGAATGAGATAATCCACAGACAACGGAAAACACTCAGGAGAGAATGTCCAGGGATTAGCAAGATGTACAGAAAGAAAACTCATAACTGAGATGAAATACAAGCCTTGCAAGGGATAGAAGATATACAGAGAGCTGGCAAAACAGCCACCAGGGTCACCTGCCAGAGATACAGAAAGGAGGGCATAGACTGGGAAGGCTGCATGGATTTAGTAATTAAATTATAGGTGACTTTGATAAGAATAGAATTAATGGCGTCATGAGTTCTAACACAGGTGTTCCATATGAACACCATCTAAGAAGATGGCAGAGTTTTGCAAGAAAGGAAGAACTTGGTATTTTGGTGGCATTGGTGGAAAGGGAATGCAGAGAGCAGTACAAGCTGAATTGGAGAATATAGAACAGCCATGTTTGAAAGCAGTTTGGAGCCCAAGCGGAGTACTGGTTAAACACCTCCCACCTGCCTCCATTCAGCAGCCTACAGGAGCCACAGTGTGTGTCAAGGAGAGAAGGCCTTCCAGAGAAAGCATTACACGAGAGTCTTCTTAGCATAGAAGGTAATTACACTTGACACTGAAGAACAGACAATAGTCCTCCCTACTAGGCTGCGTAAGCCTTTGTCCTGCAGTCTGAATGGCCATCTTTGTTAACAAAGCGCTGTGTCTTCAGCTGATATTATTCTCCGGTCCTCCTCTGCCTGATGATCTTCCCTGGCCCCAGTTATCAGCAACCCTGCAGTCTTGTTCAGCTTCATCTTCTGAATCTACATAGTTTCTTTCTTCCACTCCACCCCAACCTTCAGATTGTTGCCTACCAGTGGCAAAAAAACAAACAAAAAACAAAAAACAAAAAAAAACCAAAAAACTTCCTCCTAAGGGAGACTAAGTTCTGTAAGACTATGTTCTATTGACTTGAAAGCTAGCAATTACACGGAAAAGCCTGGAGGTCCAGAAGCTGTGAGAGAATGGAAGGAAACATTGAAACTTGTCATTAGTCCTGGAGAAGTAGCCTGAATGTCCAATAGCTGGTTTTTGTTCTGTCCTGTCTGTCCCACGGGGCTGCTTTGACCAGAGGCACCTGTGTCCGTGCCTTCCATAGTTGTGTCACTATGATTTAGGAGCTAGGTGAGCAGAAGGAATGTGAACTATTGTTCTAGTGTACTTCCCCAGTGCTTCGCCCTGATTGATGTCCCACTTGTCTGTTGACCAGTCACCTCATTTTCTGTCTGTTTCTCCTTACGTGTTCTAGTATGGAGAGATTTAATGACAATTTAGTGAGAAAGACTTTAGGAAAAGCCTTCATTGAATAAATGGGGGTTGCTTTCCTCTTGGTTGGGAAATGTGGTATGAAGCACCTATTTAATGAATTTACACAAAAATATCTTTTGGAGATCTGGGGCTCGTTCCAGTGAAGGTTATATCCGATTGAAGAAGTGTTTACAAAACGAAAAAAAAAAAAACCCAAGGTATTGTGTATGAATAACCCAAAATATATTTATGTAGAAGCATTTTTTAATAGCATGAATAGCGTTTCCCAAAGGGATCAGAGCCTAATCCCTCGAATCTGAAATGTTATCTTAGTTAGAATAAGGCCTTTGAGATGTTATTAAACTAATGATCTTGAAATGAGGAGATCATTCTGGATTATCTGGGTAGAGCCCAAACAAAATTTCATGTATTCCTGTGATAGAGAAGCAGAGGAAGAGTACACATTCACACAGAGTAGAGGCAACAGCATAGATGTATCAGAGAAATATTGAAGATGCTTACCTCCAAATGTATAGCAATGGTAGCCACAAGCAAAGGGTTTCCAGTAGCCATTAGAAACTGCTAGATTGAAGGGTTGTGTCCTGGTTAACGTCAGTTGTCAACTGTGGGACATTTTCTTGGTTTTTAATTGATGTAGGCGGGCTCAGTCTACTGTGGGCAATGTCAGCCTTGGGGAGGTGATCCTGGAAATGTAAGCTCATGGTCTCTCCTTCAGTTCTTATCTCTGGTTCCAGCCTTGAGCTTCTGTCCTAACTTGATATCCCTTCATGATAGAGGGATATGATGAATGGTGTAAGCCAAGTCAACCTTTCTTCCCCCAAGTTGATTTTCCTTTTTTTTTTTTTTTTTTTTTGGTTTTTCAAAATAGCCCTGGCTGTCCTGGAACTCACTCTGTAGACCAGGCCGGCCTTGAACTAAGAAATCTGCCTGCCTCTGCCTCCCAAGTGCTGGGATTAGAGGCATGTATCACCATTGCCCGGCAAAGATTTATCTCTTATAATAAATGAGTACACAGAAGAGGGCACCAGATTTCATTACAGATGGTTGTGAGCCACCACATGGCTGCTGGGATTTGAACTCATGACATTCGGAAGAGCAGTCGGTGTTCTTACCCGCTGAGCCATCTCACCAGCCCCGCCCCCCCCCAGTTGATTTTTATCCATATTTTGTCACAGCAACAGAAACCAAAACATGCTGGAATAGATTCTGAAATCTTCCTTAGAACTTTTGGAGGGAAAGAACCCATGCTGACAACTTGACTTTGGCCCAGTGGTACATATTTCATACATTTGGCTTCTTGGACATCAGGGGTAAATTGCTGGTGCTTTGTGTCACCAAATATATGGTCATTTGTTATTGCAGCCATGGAAAAGTCACACATCATACAACAGTTTGCAGGGCGGGGGGGGGGGGGATTGTCTTAGTGTGGTATTGCTGTGAAGAGGCATTATGACCATGGCAACTCTTTTAAAGGAAAACATTTAACTGGGGCTGGCTCACAATACAGAAGTTTAGTCCATTGTCATCCTCACAGGAAGCATAGAGTCATGCAGGTGGTAGACACAGGGCTGGAGAGGTAGCTGACAGAGTACTATGACAAGACCTATCTGGATCTTCAGATATAGCAAGGGGCGGGGGAACCAGTTTCAGCTTTTGAAACATCAAAGCCTACCCCTAGTGTCATACTTCCTCCAACGAGGCCACATCCACTCTATCAAGGCCACATATCCTAATCTTTTCAAATAGGAGCTATTTTAGACTATGGGAGCCATTTTCATTCAAACTACCACCTCCCCCCAAAAAAAAAATCTAAGGAAAAGAGGTGGAAATGGGTGTTCTAACACACACACACACACACACACACACACACACACTCACGGTGGGTGGGAGGGGTAATAAATCCAGCATTGTCACACCACATCAGTACTGAATGCTGCAGGTGTCTCAGATCATGCAGAATGACTTGTGGTCATTCACTGCCTCTTACTAAGTGGGCACTTCCATACAGGCCCACCTCACATGTGACACACCCATCCTAAGCTCTGCCCTGGACTATGCAGAATAGGAAGCTCAACAAAGATAAGAGTTGTGTTGGGGCTCTGGGAAGGACACTGTTTTCTGAGATCTTGTCAGGACTGGAACTCTATCAGGGGTAAACAAAAAGGAACAAAGCTTACTTCTGCTCTGAAGACCAGAACTTGACAGAATTTAAGTCTGAGGACCAGGGCCTCACTGGTTTGCTGGTGTTGGGTGACGGGGTAACTCAGCAAGGGAGAGAACATGGAAAACTCCTGGGAAACAAGCTGAGAGCCCAGGAGTCCTGCTTAAGACTGGCTAGTAGGAGATTTCAGGTTAACATCAGCACCCTAAAGAGTAAATAAGATTTGTTTACTCTTTAAAGGGTAAATGGTATTTTATCTCAGAACATAAAGATTTCATATGATCCCCGGGACAGTAAGAACTTAGGGAATGCCACTCTAGTCATGAGACTATCCGTCTCACCTACCCCATCCCTGCCAAGTATCATCTATAGCTAACAGACACCTATCAGGGAGATCTACGAGTAGACAGCCTTGAAAGGTCAGAAATATGTGCACCTCCTTCTGACCACCTCCAACTCTTCCAAAGTATGACCTTTAAAGTGCCATTAGTCATAAAACCTCTTGATTTGAGGATTTAGGGCAAGAACTTTGCACAGTATATTTTCTGCACTGAAAAAAAAAAAAAAAAAAAAAAAAAAAAAGCAAGATGCCCATTCATAACTTTGAGTGATAATGGGACTTACCAAGCAATCCCAGATGGAAGCAGCTGCCAGCTTAAGCCTTGTCTCAAGTGATAGCTTATTTCCCATTACCCTCCACTGTTGGGAACAATGTGAGCCTATCCCCATGACCATTGCTATATATCATGTTCCTTCTGATTGTGACTGCACAGGCTGAATTAACCTCCCCATGATTTAGAGGTGATGGGTCTGAGTTTCATTATAGATACAACTTCTATGCTCTCCTCCGCTGAGGCATGGGGACTCACTTGGAAGGAGGTTTTAATTACTATGCAGATTGCTCTCCTATCATTTGATTGAACCTTCAGGAAGAAAGAAGGTCATTAATGTAACTTCTTCCTCAATTTCTCACTTTAGGAAATCAGAAAGCAGAGCCACACATACTTCAGCATATAACACAGCCCAGTGAACCATTTTCAACAGCCTAGATGCACTGGAATGGATGGTAACCACCAAGCCAGAGAAATTCTCAAAGGAACTCTTCTCTTAGAAATAAATTTGCCAAGTGAATTTAGATTCATAGCTGCCAATCAAAGTTTGAGTTTCTGAGTCAGAATCCAAGGCTGTAGAGTAAAACCTCTCTCCAGGTCATGGCCGGGGCTGTGGGTGGGCATGGGAAGGTGATGTCATGCCCCACTCTAGGGCTTTCTTCAGAGAGGGTGCTTCAAGACACACACTACCCAATGCACTGCCTATATCCCTATCCCCCCACCCCATTCAACAGCAGCTGCTCTCATAAGATGTGTGTATTGAGGCAAGAGGCCAGCTAGTTCAAAAATCCCCCCTGCATGGCTTCTAGCTTGCAGTGAGCAACCCAAAGTATGCACAATACAATGATTTCATTCATTTTTCTTGTTCAGCCAAGACACCAAGCAGTGTGTAGAGGGGCTATGGAAGAAGCAAAATAGTGTGAAATTGGGGGTTGGGGGGAGATAAACATTCAGCAGGAACCGGAACAAGCTGAAGGATATCACTATGACTGGATTTCTCATAAGTACCTAATAAAGAAAAACAGCCCCTGCTTGGTAGTTCATGCCTTTCCAGCACGTGAGAGGCAGAGGCAGGAGGACCTCTATGAGTTTGAGACCAGCCCAGTCTACATAGGGAGTTCCAGGGCAGCCAGAGGTACAAAGTGAGACCTTATGTGAAAAACAAACAAATACAATTTAAAGAAAAAAATTTAAGTGGGAAAAAAAAAAAGAGAAGGTGGTTAAGTAACGTATGTGGATATGGAAATGCTTCAGATTTTATTAAGTAAAGGCTGGAAGTGTGGCTCAGTAGTAGGCCCTTGTAGAGCATGCACCAGGCCCTGGCTTCAATCTCCAGCACTTCATAAACAGATGTTAAGTGAAAAAAGAAAGATGCCCAAATGTATAGATCAGGGTTGGTGGTATTTATCAATCAGTGCTAGACTGTATGAGGCTCTGGGTTTGAGCCAAAGTTCTAAATTTTCTTTTAAAGTGTGCACAATAGAAATTTACTTTAGGCAAATGTAGTGAGGATTTTGGTTTCTTTAAAAACCCTGTGACGTTATATAAATGTGTTTTTGTTTTAATCCCAGGCGTGGGATATGGGGCCACTTGAGATCATCCACAGCCACTAACTATGATTGTCTCGTGCTCTAGGTAGGGCATGATTTTTGCCAGCTACAGGCAGTTTATGTTTGGAATTCTGGGGACTCAAGAGGGTATGAATTCAGGAGCCTCAAGAGGGTCTGTGGTAGCTGCTCCTGCTGCTCCTGCTGCTCCTGCTGCTCCTGCTGCTCCTGCTGCTCCTGCTGCTCCTGCTGCTGCTGCTGCTGCTCCTGCTCCCCCTGCTGCTGCTGCTGCTCCTGCTCCCCCTGCTGCTCCTGCTGCTCCTGCTGCTCTTGCTGCTCCTGCTGCTGCTCCTGCTGCTCCTGCTCCCCCTGCTGCTCCTGCTGCTCCTGCTCCCCCTGCTGCTCCTGCTGCTCCTGCTCCCCCTGCTGCTCCTGCTGCTCCTGCT